>KZ653443.1:6102-24322 GCA_001010745.2 Gerris buenoi
TTTTTTTTCACCCATCCAAAGTCTAAACCAAAATATTCCTTTATTATCATAAGCCAATAACACGCAGATATCATTGAAAATTCATTTATTAAGTTATGGTGCATGACTGGACTTTTTATTCTTGTAATGTATTATTTGTAGGGACGTTTTGTAGGTGTTATATTGTTTGTATTGTTGTTTGTTGTATTGGTTGTCATATTGTATGTATGTTTTGTATGCACTCCATTGTTTGCATGTATGTATTTACTGTAAGGAAGAAGGAAAAGCAATTATTTCTAATCATTTAAAACCTTTGTGATATGCGAATAAAATCTGAAAATTACAAACATATAAGGTGTAGTTTTTATTTATTGTACATTTATTTATTTTGATAACAAATACCGCTCGAATAAAGATAAAGAAAAAGTTGAAGGTGAATTGATAGGATGGCTTAAGGGAATTGAAGTAATATAAAAATGGACGTAGTCCAGTGGTGGAAGGGTCACCACGTGTTTTTCCTGAAGTTCCCTTGAGAATTTTCTTGTTATAATAAAGAAAATCCAGTATAGGGATAAGGAAAACAGGTTTCAACACGGGACAAATAGACTTTCCCTTCTGTTTTCCAAAACTTGATAGCCTTTGGACACAACATTGTTGAAAGAAATATATAAAACTATCAATAAAATGTTTTTTCATCTCTTAAAGAAGTAGATTGCTTGAATGTCAAGGCCAAAGTCTTATCTTTACCTTTGTACGAATATAAAGAACAATATTCCAAACATAAAAATGATAATCATTGCTGCACGTATGTCACAGTATGTCTCCAGATCGCAACATGAATAAAGCAGCCCAGCACGGTCAAGCCACTTGATCAAAACAACGCGTCAAGCAATGGTGTCAAGCATGATTGATAGTCTAGGAACCTGTTTGATGCTTGAGTCAAGCCTTGATGGAGATTAATGGAAAGTTTGAATGAGTCAAGCGGCTTGACGAAGCGCTTGATAGTATAGAACAATTTTGATCAAACATTCCGTCAATCACTTGCTCGACACCCCAAATCCTAATTCGAAACCCTGGTATCTCACAATACTGATTCACTACAGTCCAGGAGGAGCAGTTCACTAGTCCAAAACTTCGCTACAAATGAGTGTTGATGAAAAGATTGATGGGATGCTTGATGTGCCCCAAGGCGGCTTGAAGCTCGTGTCAATCAGCTTGACGCGATGTTTTGATCAAGCGGCTTGATTGTGTAGGAGCTGCTTAAGTGAATAATACTAAAATTTATTTAATTAAAATTTCATCTACTGAGATTCAGCCCCGCACAAATAGAAACTAATTTATGTCATAATTTTATTTTCTTAAAATCAAGTATTTCTTGGAAACTTAAAAAAAAAAAAAAAAAAATTACAAAATGACTGCAATGTTGACAAAAAATTAAAATATTTAAAATGTTATGTGATTTAAAACATGTTGTAAATTTAATGTTTATTTTAAAGGTAGAAGCTAGAATTGGGAGCTTGATGACCGCGGTGTACTTCAGTTTTATGGAAATTATTATATTTGGCGCCATAACTCTTGCATCCGACGTCCTCACTGAGATGGTAAGGTGGTACTCCTTTAGATTGTTACTCCTCTATGCTGTTTTAGAATATAAATGACTGACTAAATAACTATTATTACAAAGGGATGTTTAGTGCAATGCATCTTGGGACAAAGGAAAATACACTTTTTTTTATAAGGAGAGTAACATTCTAAAGAAGAATATTCCGTACTCCGTACATCTTCTTTAGGTGACAATCCCACTCTGTTTTGTTTATAAGGGGAGTAACAATCTAAAGAAGTACCCAAAAGGTTTGTAATTGAAACGAAGTAAGGTTTCATGAAAACCACCTAAACGGGTGATCAGTGTAGGTTAGTGTGCTCTGCGCTTCATCAATAATTCTCTCTTTATTTGTTTATCATTGTAATTGGCAAGAGTGAGGTTTCTTGGTGTTATCACCACCTGTAAATTTCACTTTTCTGTAAATCTCACCTTTCTGTAAATTTCATTAAAATTGGATGAACCCTTCTTAAAAATAAAAGTTTAAATAACAATTACAATGTAATATTTGTGAGCGTGAGCAAAAAAAAAGCAATGGACCCATTATATCCCCTCTTTCACATCAATACCCATATGTTCGTGAGTGGAGATATTATATATTATACTATATATTTAAGAAAAATAAACTATAGACTTAACTCGTAAAACTAAAGACACCTCAGTTATAAGAATTTCAAGAGGAAAAAAAAAGATCAAAATCGAAGAAAAAAATTAAGTGGGTCAGATACGACATATTTACCTAATATTATGTTTTAGGATCTTAAAAATATAATTGTTTCACTAATCTGAATGTACTCGTATGGTAAGAAAATACCTTTTTTTTAAAAAAAAATCAATCAAAAAGAGCTTGAGAATATTTTTGTAGATTTTAAAATTCACCAAATAAAAAACAAGGTGGAGTAGTAGAGTATAATTGCGGATACTGTAACAAATAAAAATTTTAAGGCGAATACTGTAACTAAAAAAAGTTCATGCGGGTATTGCAACTAAAAATTAAAAGGTTGGTTTTCCCTCAAACGCTAATGGGCAATGTCGCTTTTCCGGATACTGTAACTAAAAATGATCTTGCGGATTCTGTAACACGGATCATGTAAATACCGTTAATGAAACATGGATAATAAAAATTAGGATAAAAAAGAATACCTTTTAATTTTCAGGTTTATATTACAAATTAAAATAAAATATTAAAACACAATTTAATATTTTATTCAAAAGTTTGACATTTTATTTAAATCTTCCCAGGTGTTTTCTTTCAATCCATGCCATTTTACATATACCTTGCTTCCTTTCTTGCGTACAATTTTCTCTACTAAATAAGCGTCTACTTGATGGAACACTTTATGGTTCATAAAGTGTTGAGCCATCATTAAATAAAAAAATAAAGAAAAAAATACTAATTTTCTCCTTTGTATGGAAAAACATTAAATCACAAATGCTTATACTGTCTCAACCGTATTCCATACACTAGTTCAGTTAACTTTAAAAATAGAACATTAAGCTGGGTTTACACGGGTAGAGTAAACAGGAGAGTAGAGCAGCGAGTAGAGTAACTCTACCCGTAGAAACCCGACAAAACGCTCAGTAGAGTAGAGTGGCGAGTAGAGTAGCTAGTAAAATTGGTAGAGTGGGAAGTAGAGTGCCCTCTACTCGCTACTCTACTCTCCTGTTTACTCTACTCATGTAAACCTGGCTTTAGAATTATTGAATCTCAATATTTTCTTACGTTAACAAAGTCAATATTTTTCGGATAAGGTACCTACATGAAATATCTCATATATAAGATTCAAAGCAATTCTGGAGTACGCTTGACATTTTTAAAAACAAAACATTTACTGTTGACCCGGATATCGCCCCCAGTGCCTGGGTAGAGCATTTTCAAACACTACTTAATCCTCCCAGCATAACAAAAAGTGTTTTGCAGAAATTGATTGAAAGAGTAAAAATCGATTATATTGATAATGATTTCAAGATAGAAGAACACAAAAATGTAGGAAAAATGAGGAAAGCTCAAGCATACGTTAGGGTTCCCTTTGAACTTTATATAAAACCTACCCGATGATGCTATCACCGTTATGCTTGATCTTTTCAACTTGATGAATTGGTTTTGTTTGAGGGCCTGGAGATGCAGACTGAGATCTACATGATCAAGTGGTACCTGATGAGGGAAGAGGTGAAGAAGTCTCTGATGATTATAATGACTTGCAGTCAGAAACCACTGTGCATCAGGGCCGGCAATCTTATACCTGTCAACAAAGAAATGTTCAGTTCCGTGAGTATAGTTATCATTTTATCAAAGAATTTTTAGCTTAAAAGGGGTTGGTGGAGGTAAGTGAATAAAAATACCTCAAACTAAGAGACAGCTGGTGATCAAACCAGAGAAGAATCAAATAACAAGAGTCAAAATCAAAATTCCTCCAGGTGATTGAGATTATTAAAGTAAAATTGGAGAGCAACGTGATTTTCATGATCCTGAGTACGAAATTAGTTAGAAGACAAAGAATCAAGTTGACGACAATTAGTCACTTAATGAGTTAGTCAAATATTACTCCAAATCAAAGTGACCTATTAAGGGACAGACTACAATGAACTTGATTTTCACTCTACTGACTAAGTTCAGGATCATGAAAATCACATTGTCCACCAAAAAGGGTGGGACATGGTCACTCTCTACCGGTTTTTTTTTTTTGTTTTTTTTCAAATAACTTCTTAAGATATTATGTTGGTTAGCAAAACATAACGAAACCAAAATGTTCCCTTATGTCTAAAACGGATTTCCAAGCTGTGTCCCGAAGACGATCTTAGCCAACTATTTACTCTTACAATTACAAGACACCAAAACATTTACATATACACAAAATTCTAGGTTGATGCCACTTTTTTGCACTCTATCTCCTGGACTATAATGGAGCTAAATAATAAGCCAAAATATAAAAATATTGAAATAAAATCCTTTAAATTTGTATATTACTATAATAACAAAAATCATAATTGTATTAAAATAATCTGCCAATTAGTGTGGCACATAGCTTCCTCGTGTCTTATTTCATATGATTTTATGCTCTTACAACTTATAAATGTCAACTTTATTTCACTTTCCTCCCGTTTTTAAAATCTGTTAAAATCGTTTTGATTTTCCTTCTGAGCTTACCCAAGATAACAGAAGATGTTATATTATGATCGTTCCAAGTCAGAAATCCGTTTTAGGCATAATTTTTGGTTAGGTTTCTGTCTGTCGGTCTGTAGCTCAAGTTTGCTAACTAACATAATATCTTAAGAAGTTATCACCCTATTTTAATAAAATTTGGATGGTAAGCCATAATAACCTGCGCTCATTTGTTTTTCTTCTAAATACGCACAAACATTAGGATGGTGTGTCAAATGTAGGCCGTAGATACCATTGGAATAATTTCAACAGTCTGCGCTCATTAAATTTTGATAATTTATACTATTTTATCATTTATGCAAAACATACTTTGCCATTTAGTGTGGCACATAGATTCCTCGCATCCTATTTCGACAAATTTTATTATATTATGGTTTTGAAACCTATTATTATTCAATTTATTTCATTTTTCCTCCGTTTTTCAAATCTAGCAAAATAGTTTTGATTTTTTACATGTATTAAAGTATCAATTTAAAAGGGCTTAGAGGATTGAAATTAACTTAAATTAATCTCCAAAATTTCATAAACATCAAATAAGTACTTATGAAGATATAGGTGTAAATAAATGTAAGTTTGTGCGCATTTGGAAGACAAACAAATGATTAAAAACGTTTGAAACTTATTATGGAACCAACAATAGGCTAATCATGACTTACCACACAAATTTCATCAAAATCGGACGGGCAGTTTTTAAGATATATTGGTTTGCAACAATTGAGCGATAGATCGACACAAAAACGTGGAACCAAAAATTATGCATGATGTTGGGAACGAATTTTTGTCTTGGAACTTTTAAAATCGGAGACTAAAAAATGTTGGGTTTTTTCCTTAAAACGATCACATAGCGCCCGATAACTTCGGTACGCACGGAATCAATGATAATATATGAATGTAATATAAGTGAACACACATTTCCCATCATGGAAAATTAAATTTTTACTACGGAAAAAATATACTTTTGATGAGATTGCATTAAAATACTCTACTATTATAGTAAGAGTAGTAAACTACTATTTTATTGCGATAAAAGAGTATTAACAACAAGTAGTCTACGCTAAAGAGTATAAGCAACAAGTAGTCTACGCTAAAAAGTATAAGCAACAAGTAGTCTACACTAAATAGTATAAGCAACAAGTAGTCTACTCAAAAAAGTATACGCAACAAATAGTCTACGCTAAAGAGTATAAGCATCAAGTAGTCTACGCTAAAAAGAATAAGTAACAAGTAGTCTACTCTAAAGAGTATGAGTGACATTAACAAGTAGCCAATTTCACTCAAGCTATCATTAACAATGGCTTATGTTCCACCAAATTTCTACTTATATCATTTTTATTTATTAATTTATTTGGGTGGCACCGAACTGCTGTATAATATCGACATTTTATTAAGAGATATATTCGAATAGATTTAGATTAAATTAGATTAAATTAATTAGATTAGATTAGATTTAGATTAAATTAATAGAGTAGACAGAGTTAATATAAATTATTTAATGGTTTTTTTCAGATTTTGCAGACTGCTTATTCATTTATTAATCTAATTGCTGCAGTTAAATAAGAATAAATAATGTCTGTATGTATGAATGATACAAATCCACAGTTTTATTGCGATCTCAATGAAAATTTGCACATTTGATCTTCGAAGCAAGGGGAAGGTCACTGTTCTCATGGGATTTCGAAATTTAATTTTGGTACACAGGGGTACGGGGTACAACATTTTAAGACAGATGATTTTAAGACCTTGAAGAGGCATGTCATGGGAAAGCTCTTGAAGAATGTACTAATTGTTGTTATGTACAATTTGTTTTGTCATATTTTCATTTAGGACGGAGGGAATTCACCTTTGTCCAGCAATCAACCAAAAATTAAAAGATTTATTAGTGGTGTGACATGATCTTGTTAAACAAAAAGGTTTAGAAGGATTTGCAACATAATTTCCACACATCCTAACAATTTTTACATAAAGTATTTATTTTACAATGTTTTGATACTTTTATAATATAAATTTAGGTACCTTCCTCTTTATTGTTATTTTAGACACTTAAGTCTTGATTTTTTATAAATCTCGAGCTGCACCGGGTACTTCAGCAAGTACCATATAACTAGCGTTCGCCCCTCGCTTTGGACGGAGAAATGAGTAGCTGTATAATAGCGCTAACATATTGGATGTAGGCCATGTCATGAAATAAATAATATTACATTTTTTACTTTCATAATACAAAATGGCACTACTGGACTTACAAAATACAAAAAAAAATTTCATAAGTTAACTTCAACATTATTCTAAATACACAAGAACATTAATTTAAAAAAAAACAAAAAAAAAACATTATACTAAATAAACTAAAACATTTACATGACATTGTTTTTAAGAACATATTAAAAAAAAAACTGTAATAATAAATACGAAAATAAACACAATTAAATAAATAGATAACATAAAAATATTGTTTCTTAAAATAAAAGGCGGTAGTTTTAGAAAAATATTTGGGGATAATGTGCACCATACTGATGCTGATGCTATACTGAAGTCAAGGAAAGTCGCAGGAGTATTGTTTACATCTAGGTTCGAAGGTGTGTTTATGCGAAAACAAATATTATATATCAATGTAAATACAAATATATTTAATGTAAATAAAGTAAACTTAATATTAAATATTTGTTTATCTCATCATATACTTATTTTGAAAAATATAATATAAGTATAAAATAAATATCTTCATATGCAACATAAGCTAATAAAAATCATTATTTGTTAAAAAGTTTAGTATAAAGATATCTGGACCCCCCGGTGTCCACGGCCATATGTTGAAATTATAAAATAAATTAATGCTAAATTGAAAAATGAATTTAAATATAGTACTTAAAAGTATCGTTGTAATTTCATATACGCTCACACCGACAACATTTTTTGATATAAAAAAGTTGTTTTTCTCAATTGGAAGCTCACATAATCCTACCATTCTGAAATATTCTCTCCATAAAAATTGGGGTTTCAGCGAAAATTAGCGTATCCATCTTCAACTGCTTCAATGGTCTAAATACCAAATTGCAGGGAACTAATATAAAGTGTTTCTATGTTGAGGTCAATATTGAAGCAACTATTTTAAAATTGGTGGGAGAAACAACTCATAAGTGGAAATGTGGGTAAAATGTGTCATGGGTTTTGGAATGTCACAGGAGGCTCTATCAAAGGAACAATATCGACTAATCATGTTTCGCTTGCAAACATTTCCGGGAATACAATACTTTCCCGTTAAGACATAGATTCGTCCTTAGAAGATGATCTAATTAAGTTGCATTCTTTGCAGACTTTGATTCCGTTCCTAACTACTTACCTCAGTGAGCAATATTTTTTATCACAGCTCAATCAATGGCTACTCAATTTAGAGGGCACTACGTATAAAATTTGCAACCATATAGGACCAAAAAAAAAAAAAAAAAATTGCAACAAATAAGCGATTTTACCGTTCACACTAAATTCCTATGGTAGTTTTTATAAATTATTTATATTACTAAAAATATTAGTTCGTCAAAAAAGTTGTTTGGCCGGGGCATGGAGTCCATGCAGACACAAACAGAATTTTTGGGGGTCCACAAATGAAATAATTTGAGAACCACTGCTCTAGACGATTAACACTTATTGAGGGCCCTCACCTTGTAATGAAAAGTATAAACAAGCTAGACGCGCTTCACGTAAGTACGTGAGGCGATAATCGCCGGTTTCTGTACGATTAAGTTAAAATTATTAAGTGTAATAGTTGAATATTCTTTTTCTACACTCCAAGACCTTTAAATCGATGTATAACATGCCATGGTGACTAAAAACTTTTTTTTAGTCGCCCGCCATAAAAATCTTGGAATTATTAAGTGTAAAAATTCCAAAATGTTTCCAGTTGTCAAAAATGGCAAGATGCACCTGTGCGCCTGATGTCATGTTCCCAGCTGTTGTAATTTATGAATTAAAACAAGCTAACGGACAGACATCAACGGAATGACAGACACACAGACAGAGCCGTTATATAGGGTTTCTCTTCGTAATTTGTACAGAAATCTAAAATCTGCACTTGTAAATAAATCATTTAGTGGAAATAAGCAACTAGTAGACTGCATTTCTCTGGACTGGTATGGCCCCTAGTTCCGTGTATTGGACTGAAATCCGACCTGGGTTGCTGACGGAACATTCAACTACCATTGGGAATTACCTGCCTCTTAGAAGCGTAGAGGTCAACTGAAAGAAGATGACTCGAAAAATTGTAATTCTGTCTAATGAACGATAAGACGAGTGGCAGTCTTTCCCTAGAGTTGCAAGGTAAGTGACTTAAAATGTGTGTTATCATTTGTATGAGGTGTCATTTTTTAAATTTAAACATATTAAAATGGATGAAAATAACGTACTGTCACTCACTCTTCTTCCCTACATCGAAGATTTCCTGTAGAAGAGCAAGGTTCCCTAAGACGGATTATATCATTCATTGCAAGGATTAGCTACATGGGAAAGAGAAGATGATTAAAGTCAGTTTCAAACGAGAGTTAGTGCGTTGACAGCCCGGGATATCGAGTGAAACAGATTGGCCATCCTCTCTGAGGGGAAAAAATCTTCACCTAGTTAACCGGTAAATCTCGAGCTCTCATTGGCTCCCCACCCCATTTGCTAGTTTTTCCCGCGCTGTCAACGCACGAACTGTCGTAAGTATAAAATAAATATCTTCATATGCAACATAAGCTAATAAAAATCATTATTTGTTAAAAAGTTTAGTATAAAGATATCTGGACCCCCCGGTGTCCACGGCCATATGTTGAAATTATAAAATAAATTAATGCTAAATTGAAAAATGAATTTAAATATAGTACTTAAAAGTATCGTTGTAATTTCATATACGCTCACACCGACAACATTTTTTGATATAAAAAAGTTGTTTTTCTCAATTGGAAGCTCACATAATCCTACCATTCTGAAATATTCTCTCCATAAAAATTGGGGTTTCAGCGAAAATTAGCGTATCCATCTTCAACTGCTTCAATGGTCTAAATACCAAATTGCAGGGAACTAATATAAAGTGTTTCTATGTTGAGGTCAATATTGAAGCAACTATTTTAAAATTGGTGGGAGAAACAACTCATAAGTGGAAATGTGGGTAAAATGTGTCATGGGTTTTGGAATGTCACAGGAGGCTCTATCAAAGGAACAATATCGACTAATCATGTTTCGCTTGCAAACATTTCCGGGAATACAATACTTTCCCGTTAAGACATAGATTCGTCCTTAGAAGATGATCTAATTAAGTTGCATTCTTTGCAGACTTTGATTCCGTTCCTAACTACTTACCTCAGTGAGCAATATTTTTTATCACAGATCAATCAATGGCTACTCAATTTAGAGGGCACTACGTATAAAATTTGCAACCATATAGGACCAAATTTAAAAAAAAAAATTGAAACAAATAAGCGATTTTACCGTTCACACTAAATTCCTATGGTAGTTTTTATAAATTANGGTCGGATCTTAGTGATGTCTTGATCATGCTAAGTCTTTGCCCCGGTACTTGAAACTGGAAGTGAAAAAGTCTATAAGACTCACTTCATTATTTTAATATTAAAATAAAATTTAGACTGATCTAGACTCACCGGTAAGAGAATGTATAGAGCAAGTGATGATTGATGATATGATTAAAGGTTAGAATGCAACGCGTCTTATCGGCTTCAACTACAGCTTGCAACAGCTACACCTCCTGGAATTAATAATTAAGTTGTGAAGCCGATACGCAGAACTTAAATGTTACGAAATTCCTCACCGGAGTTAAAGAGAAAAAGGAAAAATCTGACTTACAGTTCAGAAGTGTAAAAACGGCATCAGAGCATGTGAACATACAGGTGGTCGAATCCATAGGTTACATCGATTCGCAAGAGAAGATATATCTAATCGCATCGTGAAGAGAACATAATTCATTTAGACGGTGGTTATATCAAACGGTAAGACAGATTCTGGAGAATCAGAATAAATTACTAGAAGTTAAGATAAAATCCGACATTTTCCCTGAACTTGGGAAAAATACGAAGAAACGTACGATACGATACGGAAGTCCGGAGAGTCGGGAAGAGAGTGGAGTGTGCCGGCTCCCTCAGAGACGCTCACGCATTCAAGAGGTCAGGCAACACTAAAATAATGGTTGAAATCAAAAGGGACGAAACAGGTCTGGAAAATTGAAGAAAGAGAAGATAAGAATTTAGATACAAACGGGAATTTTCTAGCTGAAATAGAAGAAAAGATATAAGGAAAAGAAACAAATATATAAAAAGATGGCGGATTTCAAGAGGGTCAGGCATGCGGAAAAGGGGGGTTGGCGACCAAGGGGCGTAGTAGTTCCTCAAGTCCCCGATAGGGGCAGCAGGTGACGGCCCTTGGAATAGAATTAAAACAAATTCTCCAAAGGTGGCGCTGTTCACTCAAGACTTTCTAAGCGTCTAACACTTCCAAAACTTTACCACGGTACACTGTACATGCTAAAATTGAAAGTCCATTTTACAGCTAAACTAATGGATTTAGGAAAATAATTTAAGAGACAAAAAAATCTTATTTTTAGTCATAGAATCTAAATCCATTCTTAAAAAGATGCATTATTGATATTAGTTTTTCACTTTTGAGTCCTGCTGAACACCTTTTTAGGCAAAAAACAGTTACATATAAGGTATGAATTTTAGATTGGATTTGGATTCTATGACTAAAAATAGGAAGTTTTTGTCTCTTGAATTATTTTTCTAAATCCATTAGTTCAGCCGTAAAATGGACTTAAAGTTTCAATTTTAGCATATTCAGGGCTCTCCAGACGGCAAACCAATGCTCGGAGCAAAAAATTTCCAAGTGTAAAAATTCTTATTTTTAGCCATAGAATCCAAATCCAGTCTTAAAAATATAGCTTTCTATTAACTTTTTTTTAATTTCATAAATTTCACACACTTCTGCTGAACACAGAAAATGTTGAGCATATGTTCTGGAAGCTTTTTAGGAATTATCGAACCCTGAAAACAGCATCTATCTATCTATCATGGTTCCGGAGATATTTTGCTGTTCTATATTAGCTGGGACACCCTGTATATTATTAACAACTGATCCATTTCTTTGAAAATTTGAGATAACCTGGGTGTTATCTCTGCTGGGTGCTATGTCCAACAATTTATAAATTGTTAGACATAGCACTAGATGTACAACCCATTCAGTAATATAGCCCTCACTTTTATCCATCCAGGTTTTCTCAAATTTGCAATCAAACAGGGGGTACCAAACTAAAGGAGTGTCGGATGAAGTAATGAAGTAAACTGGGAAGGATGCACAAATTTGATGTTCTCAAAAAGCATTTAGGAGTTTCATTTAGGTTAGGATTTAATTGAGCTGAGCGAAGCGTAGCTCTTATACTACACTTAGCATTTTTTCTGATGCATACTCCTCCTGAACGGCTGAACCGATCTGCAAAAAATTTGAATTTGGCACGGTCATAGCGACTAACCACAGAAAGGTATACATCTGAAATTGTCCAAATTGGTACACAGGGGTACGGGGTGTAAAGGTTTTCTCCTGAACGACTAAACCAATTCGCACAAAATTCAGCACGGACAATGTGACCAACCACTGGAGGGTATAAATCTTAAATGGTCCAAATTGGCACACAGGGGCAACGGGATAAGGGGTACAAAAGTTAAACTAGAATATCCTCTTCATGATGCATGACGTTGGAAAGCTCTTTACAGTTATATTGTTGTTATGTTAACTTTTGTTATATATTTTCATTTAAGAGGAAGGTAGAATAGAAAAACAGGGGGGAAAAAATGCCGTTTAATTAAAAATTAGAAATATACATATATTTTTTTTATCCAATTTTAGCTGTTTATAAATAAAAATGTTTATTGTTTAAGATTAAAACGCACACCTCAGCTGAATATTGCAAGCAGACAACTGCATTGCACACCTCAGCTGAATATTGCAAGCAGCCATTGCATTGCACACCTCAGCTCAATATTGCAAGCAGACAACTGCATTGCACACCTCAGCTCAATATTGCTAGCAGACAACTGCATTGCACACCTAGTTGTAAACATTTTCCATAATGCTACTTTCTGTAAGAAGAACTGCACTACCATTAAGCAACAATACAAGTCCTACTTATTACATTAAAACAAATTACAAAACAGTATCACAGCTGTAGAATTCACATAAATTGATTTTAAACTAAAACATTTCCTTTCTTCTCAGATTCTTTAATAAACTGTACCACAAATGTTCCGAAATAATATTGATTTTCAAAAGGCTTTAAGTTCAAGGTCACAACAGCATGTTTTTGGTTTTGTATTGGAACTGTTTTGAAAAAAATAGCATTGGAAAGGTGTATTGAATTGAAAATAGAATTGATACGTTAGCAGGAGGTAGGATGAGCAAAGATATGATAACCTGACAACTATAACTAGAACTAGTCTTCGAGTTTTCAAATTTTATGTAAAAACTGTTGGAAAGTCCTCATGAACACGTTTTAGGTTTCTGTACAAGAAGAAACCTTATATAACGGCTCTGTCTGTCTGTCTGTTTTCTGTCTGTCTGTCCGTTGGCTTGTTTCAATTCATAAACTACTATAGCTAGAAACATGAAATTTGGCACACAAGTTCATCTCGGCATTTGAGACCACTGGACAAATTTTGGAGTTTTTACACTTAATATTTCCAAGCGTCCCGGCAAATATGTTTGGTGACTAAGAAAAAGTTTTTAGTTACCATTGCATGTTATACATAAATTTAACGGTCTAGAAGTGTAGAAAAAGAATATGCAACTATTAAAATAATACACGAAATATTTTCAGTATGGTGGGCGATTAAAAAAAAAGCTTTAAGTCACCATGAAATGTTATACATCAATTTAAAGGTCTTAAACCAGGTTTGTTAAAAAACAAAACTGATGATGACAAATAAAGGCTGTTTTTTGGTCGAGTTTTGGAGAGATAAGTTTAAGTGTTTCAGTAAAATTAATTAAATTCAAAATAAATATAAAAATAAACTTTTTTTAAAACAGCGTTTTTTGCTACTCCTAAAAAATTTAGTATTTTGTGGTTAAGAGGTTTTGCAGGTACACAGTCGATATGCAACTATTACACTTAATAATTTTAACTTATTCGTAGAGAAACCGGCGATTTATCGCTTCACGTACTTACGTGAAGCGCGCCTTACTTGTTTGGTTTGAAATTAAACCGTTTTAAATTCATGGAAACCTAGTCAATATCAAAGGGGAAATCTTAATAAAAAAAATAAAAATTCAATTGTAACGTTGTTTAAAACAGCAATGTATAAGTTTTTCTCAATACAATATTATGTTATAATATAGTTAATAAACAAGTAAGTCGCGCTTCGATAATCGCCGGTTTCTGTAGATTAAGTTTAAATATTAAGTGTATAGTTGCATATTCTTTTTCAACACTTCAAGACCTTTAAATAGATGTATAATATGCCATGGTTACTAAATTTTTGATTTTAGTCATCCGCCATCTTTAAAATATTAAGTGTGTTATTTTATTAGTTGCATATTCTTTTTCTACACTTCAAGACCTTTAAATTGATGTATAAAATGTCATGGTAGCTAAAAACTTTTTTTTTTTTTGGTCGTAAAAAAATATATACCCGTCATATTGACAGGGCCGCCATCTTAGAAATATTAGGTGTAAAAACACCAAAATTTGTCCAGTTGTCTTAAATGCCGAGATGTACCTGTGTGTCAAATTTCATGTTTCTAGCTGCAGTTGAATTGAAACAAGCCAACGGACAGACAAACAGAGCCGTTATATAAGGTTTCTTTTTGTACTTTGTACAGAAACCTAAAATGGCATTAAAAAAAACGAATTCGCTTATTTTTTTATTTAGTTTCGATTAAATTTAATTCTATATAATCTTACTGTTTAGATGCTATTTCGCAGCACAACGCGAATCATAAAAAGATATCAGCCATGTTATGCCTGCTACACCCACTCAAGCATGCTTGTGTGTAGCACGCTTTATGTGTAATATACACACACATACACCCCTGGTTGACCTATTACAGCTACTACCATGGCAAATGGCAAGAATATAGCATTGCTGTAAGTGTAGTAGGGAAGGATCACTCACCGTGAACAGCGATGAATTTTAGACACTTCTCCCCACCACATTCTCTGGGAATGAAAATTATTTTTCAGTAACACTTTTCCGAGGTGACACGTGGGGACAAACTGGTCCGGTATCGATTGAATTATGCATTCTGTTGCATTATTCTTGGAGAAAGTTTCAAAAAATGCTCATTAAAAATAAATAATATTACTCTTAAACAAAAGGAAATTTCCATAAACAAATATAACATTCAGTTGCAAATGATTTGTGAGTGATAAATATAATAGCAGTCTAAAATCTATTTCTAATTAATCTATAAAGATTTATAATTTAGTATATAAAAATGTCAAATATAGCTGTTTTAATTGTTCGATACATTTTAATTACTGTAATTAAGCATTGTTGCAAAAGTAAAAAGTAAGTTTAATTTTTTAATTTTGAATCTAGAATTTAGATGAGTCAGTCATATTTGTTTCGTCGTGTTTTTTTCTTAGATGCAAATAATCCCAGTTGTTATGAGTTATTTATTTGTTTTTAGTTCTGCAATCTGCTACAAATAATAAACCATTAAAAAAAAAAAAAAAAAAAAAAAAAAAAAAAAAAAAATCAATATTTGAAAAAATATCTGATTTAACCTTTTTTCTTATTTTGTTAGGTGTTTTATGGGCTCAATTTAATTAATAGAAAATAATTTACATTTTATCAATGGTAAAAAATATAAATAATTTCTGTTACAATAGTTATTAAATCTTATTGATAATTTATTATTAGTTAAATGTAAAAGTTTCATCGCTGCCTGAAGAAGAGATTTTTTAAGTCAGCTCGTTCATGCTTAAACTGAACCCCTGAAATCACTTAAAGGATTTTGGTGTTTAGAATTTAAGATTTCTGCCTTAATATTACTAGCTGTCTAAATCCTCTATTTTTATTTTTTTTATAAAAATAAGCATCATTTTTATACCACTTGTTATTTTTCCTACATGCTTGTTAGCTATGAGAAGAATGCCATTTTTTTTTATCCTATTGATCTTTAGTGACACGGGTGCCTTCAAATGTTTCTCAAGTAATTTACTGTACTTATAGAACAAGAAAACATTACTTGCCATATTATCATGTATATAATCGAATAGTGCCATTTTGTATTGATAAGCTAAGACAGCCACATTTATTCCAATATAAATAAATGTTTTGATTTGTTGGTCTTTAAATAGATATAATAACTTATCTAAACAGTACAAAATATAAGCAGATGTATAAATTAATTTAACTTAATTTTACTTTTTCTAAATTAAAAAACAGTTATTTTTTAGAAANAAAAAAAAAAAAAAAAAAAAAAAAAAAAAAAAAAAAAAAAAAAAAAAAAAAAAAAAAAATCAATATTTGCTATTTCTAATTTCTAAGCCTTCATTTGACATTGTGTGCACACTCGAGGTGATAGAGTTTAGTACAAAATAAGAGAAATTGATTAAGTTTGATTGCAACAATACTAGTTATTAATTTTAAAGAAATGGATTTTATAAATTGGTTTACAAAAGAAGACGATCCCGTGGCAAATGAAGGTATACGTCATGAATTCGGAAACTTGATGTACTATTTCGGAATCGTAAGAAGCACTTCGAAAGAAAACATCAAAGGAACATTGCTTTTCTACTTTTGCGTTATGTCCGTTTTTGCTTTCTTTGTCTTGATGCTTCAGTACACAATTTATCTCGCACTTCCCATACTCTCCGAAGTGATAAGTATGGCCCATCTCGTGCTTCTAGTGTTTCTAGCTTTGGTCGTCGCCTATTCCTTTTTCACTAAAAACACCTTAATCGAAAAACTGTACCGTAATTTCTACCTCGATCTAACACCGTTCTCGTACACTTACGATCCTGTTATAATCTCGTTCCACAAACAAAAAGAGAGGTACGTTCAGTGGGCCACGAAGGCCGTAATATTCATCATAACGACGGGAGGGATCATCCTCATGGTCCTTGATCCGTTTCTTAATCTGTGGTTCGACGAAGAAGTGGTTCAAATAAAAGGAGTTCTATACGGGATACCGATCCCGATATACTGGCCTCTAGACCACGAGGACTATTTCCTCGGATTCCTTCTGCCATCCTTCCTCGAGATGGCCTGCTGCGTCACCGTCATTGGAGTAACATCCGGAGCGGTCTGCCTGTACATGAGTATCTGTCTGCACATCTACTTCGAACTCAAGGTACTTCTGCACAACATCGCGTCTATCGATCAGCACGTGGCCAGATCGATTCTAGAAGACACGAAAGGAAAATGCAATATCGAAACATCATCTTTAGAAGCATTAAAGTACTACAACAAATTCATCACAGATATCGTCCAGCATCATATCATACTCCGCAAGTAAACCATCTTCTTTTAAATATGTTTATTATTACAAGAAATACAAAATTACAAGTGTATTCATTGATCGTTTATTGTTAACGATACAACGATCAAATATACCCTTGTAAAGCCGCCCATGCACATGCATGCACAGGTATACCGCAGCGTTGTGGTTTTGTTACAATTTTGTTAAATTTTGTTACAAGTCTACGATACAGCCCGTATTAAAATTTATCACATCCAAGTGTACAATTAATTCTTCCACCGTTTTCCATTTTTTATATGCTTCAGGGTTTCATGATTACATTTATATTTAATTTAAGATGTTATCAAAATTTTCAATGAAAATTCCTTAAATTCAAATTATCAATAATACAAATATACAACTTTACAAGAAGAATAAAAGGGGTTTATATAAAAAAATAATAATAGAAGAGTAAAATTGCGGATACTGTAACAAATAAAAATGTTAAGATGGAACTAACAAATAAAAATGTTAAGGCGTAACTAAAAAAAAATTGCATGCGGGTACAGTAACTAAAAAGGAAAAGGGTGGTTCTCCCTCAAACGCTAATGGGCAATGTCGCCTTTACCGATACTGTAACTATATATTATCTTGCGGATTCTGTAATAAGGATCATGTAAATACAATAATGGAACATAGATAATAAAATTAGGGTAAAAAAGAATACCTTTTATTTTCAGGTTTATTAAAATTAAATTTTCCCAGGTGTTTTCTTTCAATCCAAGCCATTTTACATATACCTAGCTTCTTTTCTTGCGTACAATTTTATAAGCGTCTGGATACTTGGCCGAAGTGAGTTCATGTTCGTAAAAAGAACCTATGATGCGTTGAAAAAAAAATACAGAAAAAAAAATCGGAGTAAGGCTCACTAGGTTGTGTAGACACAGTTGCAGTAAGTGGGTAGTAGGTCGAAAGCCCGTAAGCAGTGCCTAGAAGTTAATGAACAGAGTAGATTTGTTAAAACCCGTCGTACTCAGTAGTTGGAA
>KZ653443.1:24360-35596 GCA_001010745.2 Gerris buenoi
CAGGGCCGTCCCTAGGGGGGGTCAACCGGGTCAAACTGACCCGGGCGCCGCGTCAAGGGGGCAATAGCAAATGGCAATAGGGTAAATGGCAATAGGGAAGGAGGGGGCGCCACAGACGACTTTGACCCGGGCGCCTGAACCCCTAGGAACGGCCTATACAGTCAGTGGTACACTAGACCAGTCAGTAGGACTTTACTCAATAATAAGACACTGAACAGCTTAGAGAGACTCTGCAATGGCATAAAGAGATGTTCACCCGTCTGTGTATCAAAAGAAAGACTTAATTTATTAAGTCAGCACAGAACGGGGCGTCGGGCCGATACAGTAGGTACACAGTACATCAAAGGTTCGATATGCTTGACAGTGTTATGTTTCTACCATAGGTGCGCACGATGTTACAACATTAATAGATAACAGTTCACTCTGACATTTATTTGAACATGATTCATGACTATAAGTTTAACATCTATTAACGTGGTTAAGTTAGCAGAAGAAGACGAAATACATGAGAGCCCGAGCGCGATACAGATACGGACTCGAGACCGGTATATCTGTGCATTCAAAAACCTCCCCGAACCCAGAATCGTAACACCCTGCTTACATGTATTGCAGGTTTTGAATACATAACAGACAGTAGGTCGTAACACTGAAAAACAAGTAAAGTGTGCACCCGTTCGTGGTTTAAGAGAGACTGAAAGTTGAATTGCCTAAGTAGAAGTGTAGTAAAGGGATGATAAAAGAAGTTGGTGAATATAATTAATAACGGAAGTGAAGCAGTCACAAGTATCGTTGAAGGCAGAGTTAATTTAATTGTCAATCCTAGAATCTTAAAACCAGGCTGTAGATAATTGAATTTAACATTTTAAAGAAAGAAATTCTATAAAAAAAGTAAATAATTAAGTTTAGTTCAACTAATAAGAATGGCCGTAACATGTGACATATGTGATTTGAGGATAGCTAGAAGCAGTCAAAAGTAAATTACTAGTGATGCAGTGAATTAAGAACTCGCGTAGAATTGAGTTCTTACATCAGCCATCTTATGTTACAATATTGCTACCAGGATCATTTTCACTAACATTGTGTTCTACCTTAGAATTTTAAAAAAGTTGTTATACTTCTTGTTGTTTATTAATTATTGTTTATAATTGAAATTAATGATCACACTTTAATCTTTATATATTTTATAGACTTGAATTATTTAATAAATAACTCGAATGTGAAAAATACTTAACTCAATTACCTATTTAATTTATTTTAAATTATTTTATAAATTAAGATTTTTATGTAAACTTGTCTTCAGGAGTAATTATATCTCATCTCTTTCCTGTGGACTCGATTAATAAACATAATGCATGCTTTGATTAAATTTGAAATTTAGTTTTATTTCTTGACGTGCTAAATAACTTTGCTATTTTTGGAAAGAAACTTTATTCATTAAATTTGATATTATTAACTTTAACATAGTGCTGGAGCTTTCTATTTGTGGTCTAAGGAATAATATAATACATATATACCTTAACCACCTAGGAACTTAATGACTTATTCATTCTTGTAGACATACCTTAACCACCTAGGAACTTAATGACTTATTCATTCTTGTAGACATACCTTAACCACCTAGGAACTTAATGACTTATNTCATGCTGAGATGCATCTATGTGCCAAATTTCGTTAGGGGGTACGGGGTACAAAAGTTAAAATAGTATTTACCCTTCAAGATGCATGTCGTTGGAAAGAATAAATATTATTTTCCCTCTTTGAAAGACCTTTAAAACTATGTATAACGCATTATTCTGACTAAAACTTTTTATTTTAGTCGTCCAACATATTGACCGCCATCTTGAAAAAGTTGTCACAATCATGCTGAGATGCATCTATGTGCCAAATTTCGTTAGGGGGTACGGGGTACAAAAGTTAAAATAGTATTTACCCTTCAAGATGCATGTCGTTGGAAAGAATAAATATTATTTTCCCTCTTTGAAAGACCTTTAAAACTATGTATAACGCATTATTCTGACTAAAACTTTTTATTTTAGTCGTCCAACATATTGACCGCCATCTTGAAAAAGTTGTCACAATCATGCTGAGATGCATCTATGTGCCAAATTTCGTTAGGGGGTACGGGGTACAAAAGTTAAAATAGTATTTACCCTTCAAGATGCATGTCGTTGGAAAGAATAAATATTATTTTCCCTCTTTGAAAGACCTTTAAAACTATGTATAACGCATTATTCTGACTAAAACTTTTTATTTTAGTCGTCCAACATATTGACCGCCATCTTGAAAAAGTTGTCACAATCATGCTGAGATGCATCTATGTGCCAAATTTCGTTAGGGGGTACGGGGTACAAAAGTTAAAATAGTATTTACCCTTCAAGATGCATGTCGTTGGAAAGAATAAATATTATTTTCCCTCTTTGAAAGACCTTTAAAACTATGTATAACGCATTATTCTGACTAAAACTTTTTATTTTAGTCGTCCAACATATTGACCGCCATCTTGAAAAAGTTGTCACAATCATGCTGAGATGCATCTATGTGCCAAATTTCGTTAGGGGGTACGGGGTACAAAAGTTAAAATAGTATTTACCCTTCAAGATGCATGTCGTTGGAAAGAATAAATATTATTTTCCCTCTTTGAAAGACCTTTAAAACTATGTATAACGCATTATTCTGACTAAAACTTTTTATTTTAGTCGTCCAACATATTGACCGCCATCTTGAAAAAGTTGTCACAATCATGCTGAGATGCATCTATGTGCCAAATTTCGTTAGGGGGTACGGGGTACAAAAGTTAAAATAGTATTTACCCTTCAAGATGCATGTCGTTGGAAAGAATAAATATTATTTTCCCTCTTTGAAAGACCTTTAAAACTATGTATAACGCATTATTCTGACTAAAACTTTTTATTTTAGTCGTCCAACATATTGACCGCCATCTTGAAAAAGTTGTCACAATCATGCTGAGATGCATCTATGTGCCAAATTTCGTTAGGGGGTACGGGGTACAAAAGTTAAAATAGTATTTACCCTTCAAGATGCATGTCGTTGGAAAGAATAAATATTATTTTCCCTCTTTGAAAGACCTTTAAAACTATGTATAACGCATTATTCTGACTAAAACTTTTTATTTTAGTCGTCCAACATATTGACCGCCATCTTGAAAAAGTTGTCACAATCATGCTGAGATGCATCTATGTGCCAAATTTCGTTAGGGGGTACGGGGTACAAAAGTTAAAATAGTATTTACCCTTCAAGATGCATGTCGTTGGAAAGAATAAATATTATTTTCCCTCTTTGAAAGACCTTTAAAACTATGTATAACGCATTATTCTGACTAAAACTTTTTATTTTAGTCGTCCAACATATTGACCGCCATCTTGAAAAAGTTGTCACAATCATGCTGAGATGCATCTATGTGCCAAATTTCGTTAGGGGGTACGGGGTACAAAAGTTAAAATAGTATTTACCCTTCAAGATGCATGTCGTTGGAAAGAATAAATATTATTTTCCCTCTTTGAAAGACCTTTAAAACTATGTATAACGCATTATTCTGACTAAAACTTTTTATTTTAGTCGTCCAACATATTGACCGCCATCTTGAAAAAGTTGTCACAAATGCTGAGATGCATCTATGTGCAAAATTTCGTTTGTTTTTACTCCAGTTATTTGACAAACAAACACACTGAAATGAACAACTAACTCACTACGCTCGTTCAGTTATTGATGAATCAAGCTGCTATTTACTTCATCATCTTACGGCTCAGTACATCTGAAGGAGATAGCTACCAGCGTGGTGTAATATTTACTTGATTTTCAGTTGCTTCGAACTGGTGAATGAAGTTGGAAAGTGGATGCTTCTTACTATCTTTCTGTCTGGAGGTATCGATATAGCCATGGCTGCCATTATGGTTTTATTCGTAAGTTAACTACTTAGTTTTTCTGAAAAATACATAATTCGTTTTCACAATGTTTAAATATGGATTAAATTCAGTTTTTGGAACCAAAGTGTCCATAGAAACCTAGATTCAATACGGATTTAATACGATTTAGATCTAGACACTGTGCACTTCTGGGATGTTTTTGGATCGAGTTTCAAAGAAACACCTGAACTCGATCCTGTCATGCGCAGATAGTGGGTGTGAGCGCCCTAGCGTGTTTCTGAGTAAACTTGTCACATCGGTCAAAACACCATCCTTAACTCGACCACAAAACAACCATTATTTGTCATCTTCAGTTTTGTTCTTTAACAAACCTGGTAGTCGCGGCAATGAAGCAAAAAAGTTCGGAATCTTTTAGACTTAGACGGATCGGAATGCAGTTTTTTGCATTCACTTCCAAAAATTATTTGTAAAAAATGCCCCAGGTTTTTTTTTGGTACAAACCGGAAAATGCATTGATGCAGCCAAAAATGCAAACATTTTTTTAGACGGCTTTTGGAAGATTTAAGAATTTTGTAAATATGAGTCAGAACTGGCCCAAATCGAGTTGCCGAATGTGTTCGAGGTCACTGATCATCCTGAGCTCCAGGTCGGCTGTGGGTCAGTTTGAACATCATAATCGTGATCAGCGACCTCAAAAACCCTGTCCTAACTCATATTTACAAAGTTCTTTAATCTTCCAAAAGCTGTCTCAAAAATGCATTTTTTTAAATGCATTTTTGGCTGCAGTAATGCAATTTCCGGTTTGTACCAAAAAAAAAACCTGAGGCATTTTTTACAAATAATTTTTGGAAGTAAATGAAAAAAACCGCATTCCGATCCGTCTTAGTCTAAAAGATTCAGAACTTTAGGCCTTTTTAGTGCTTCATTGCCGCGACTATGGATAAAATAGGTGAAGGTTACAAAATTATTCATAAACTTCTTCAACATAACCTAGAAAAATATAGTTTTTTTATCAGCTGATTAGTGTATTGAAAACGTATTAAATACTGATCAACACTACTCATGAAAACGCCTAGCTTGTTAAATACCAAATCAGGAGTCAATCAATCTTTATTCATGATAGAAGATATGTCAATATAATCTGTTGTCTTTTTGTGAGCTTGTTGGTAACTTTATTGTATTTGTAGAAAAATAAGCCAATTAGTGTGGCGCATAGCTTTCTCGCGTCTTATTTCATATAGTTAAAATGGGATCCCATTTTTAAATCTGTCAAATTTATTTTGATTTTTAATAATTAATAGCACTATAACTTTTTAATAGCTTTGTAAAATTCTCCAATGTCATTTAAAACTTATTTTAAATTTAATGTGTCTATTAAAGGTAGAAGCTAGAATTGGGAGCTTGATGACCGCGGTGTACTTCAGTTTTATGGAAATTATTATATTTGGCGCCATAACATTTGCATCCGATCTCCTTACTGAGAAGGTTAGTGTAATTATATTGTTTTTAATTTAAATCAGATAATTATTATTAACAACGGGAGACAGACAGAGAAAAATAGACTCCAGCGCCGGGATTCGAACCACGGGCCTCCTTTATTTCCAGTATAGACGCTTTAACCAATTCAGTTAATTACTAAGTCAATGACGTTACCATATTGACAACGTTACGTTTTTAATTCTGTGATATATCTATTTTATTTTTTATTTTGTTATTGTTAAATGNTCCCCCCCCCCCCCCGTCTATGCCTCGGAGAGGGGCAAAATATAGCTAAACGTTAATGACAAACATGGGAACGAAAAATTATGCAAAAACCCTTCAATGACCCACAACATAAAATTGGCATCCTCGTTCAGACTCTATTCACTAGACCATCAGGTCTTAAATTAATAACCTAAAGGCTAAATTTTATTATGGAACCTCGGTCAAAAGTTTCTCTTTCGCCCACCTAATAGTGTTCAATGTCGCTTGAACACTTAATATTACACCATTCTACTAGTACCTCTAGCTACATCATCCCTTGTCTGATTTGCTAAACCTGCAATACAGAGTTCCAGACTCATCCAGATATGGAGTCCACTTAGATCTCTGTTTAGACTTTTGAATCTCCCTCCACTGGCAGAACTGCTTCAAAGTTTAAATATTCAAATATCTAACTGCCCAAATTCTTGGAGGGAAGATTCTAAGAGCAGATAGTGAGTGTATGTGGATCCTGAGTTTTGGCATTGTGGCAATCCACGTTTTTTAAATTTAAAGCCATTTTTCACTAAAGTTGTTCTACCAGCCTTGGCATCCAGGTGGGAGAACTCTTTCTTCATTATTTCTGTTGGTATCCAGCATTGGTGCTCTACCCACACAAAATATAGGACATTCGACATTCATCTGAAACCACTCAGCCACAGCACTCCACCTCACCTCATTCAGATAAATCATATATATCATTTCTAGGTCACTTACTAATATATGTTCATTTATTGTTATATGCATATTATTCAATCTACAGTCCATTAAATCTAATTTACTTTTTTCTTAAAATTTATTATTTTATTCACACAACCTACTAAACATTTCGTGGCCAGGTCAGGGCAAATCCCCCCTGGTGCGAACAAATAGTGTATTTTTAAATAAATAATTTAGTTGACTGCACTATAAGTTGTAATGGAGACTAACATGTACTTTAAAATAAATAAATCATCATTTTATTTCAGGGCCTGGAGATGCAGACTGAGATCTACATGATCAAGTGGTACCTGATGAGAGAAGAGGTGAAGAAGTCTCTGATGATTATAATGACTTGCAGTCAGAGACCACTGTGCATCAGGGCCGGCAACCTCATACCTGTCGACAAAGAAATGTTCAGTTCGGTGAGTATAGTTGTCATTCTATTTTGAGTTTCCATCTTAGGAGATGAAGAAGGAGCATAAAAAAATGCCATTACCAGGGACGGATTGCGGTCATTTTTGGGATCCTAATTGCTATCAAAAGTTTATTCAAAATTTACAAAGCCTGCGCTCGCCTCTACATAGGTTTCTTAGAGGGCAGACTAGGTGGGTACTATGAGATTAATGAGGATTTTCAAAATTGTAGACAAGCTTAAAGGTATTCTTTCATTATCTACTACTTAAGTATATTCCAATCCTTGACTTCATAGAGGGGCAACATCAAATTTGAGTGACTATGGTTTTGGAGTAGTATTGAGCCATAATTTTTTGGACGGGGTGGAAAAGCCCATTGCGTACGCATCGAGGTGTCTTAGTATAGCTGTAAAAAGTATTCGGTCATAGGTAGGGAAGCATTAGGACTGGTTTATCATCATCCTCGGCACTACAGCTCTCGGAGACCCTGGGCCTGCAGCACTTCGCTCCTTCAGAGGTCCCGCAGTTGTGCAACAGTCCTCCACCACCTCACTCTATACTCCTCATATCGGCCTCCACCTGATCTAGCCTTGGACGCCCTTTACGTCTTCCTCCACCAGGTTTACTATCATGCAACTTTTTAACCGCCCTATTCACTGGCATTCTCTCAACGCAACCTTTGCCATCTCAGCCTATTTTTCTTAATCCCCGCCACCAGGTTCCGGTTTGCCTTAGAGAATATGCAGCTCATCATTGCACCTCTCCATCTTCCATCCTCGTTTACAGGGCCAAAAATTCTTCTCAATATCTTTCTCTACCAACGCCGCAAGCAGCTTTCATCAGAGTTTGTAAGAGTCCAAGCCTCTGATCCGTATAATACAACAGGTTAGATAAACTCAGATCTTCAACTCTCAACTTAAGAGTCAACTTTTTAGTATCTTCATTAAGGAAAAATAGCACCTATTTCCTGCCATTAGTCTAGCTCTTACTTCCTCTAAATACACTGTTGTTATTAGTGATTTGGATTCTTAAAAAATATTTTATTTGACTTAAATAAGTCACCTCCTAACTACACCTCTTCTAGAGGTTCTCTTCTTCTTTTTTTATATTTAGTCCCATTTCAGCAGCTTCTTGCTTAATGGCATGTAAGCCTCTTCCAGGGCTCTTTTAAATCTTGCCAAGAGTTCAACATCATCTGCGTAAGTAAGACATAAGGTTTGCCGGTTGAACAAGGTTCCTCCTGGGTTGCCATTTTCCTTACTGCTCTTTCTAACACAAGGTTAAAAAGAGTTGCTGACAGAACGCCCCCTGCCTCAGCAGAACCCATTCTGACCTCATATGAAGGCGACAAACATCCATCTATTTTAACCTTGCTCCTAGTTCCCTTCAGCGTTAGCATTATTAATCTTATTAATTTATTTGGAACATTGAACTCCTAGAGCGTCTCTTTTAATTTCCGTCTATGCAAACTGTCATAGGCTTGCTTAAAATCAATATAGAGTTGGTGCACATCAACATTGAATTCGTAACACTTTTCTAAGATTTGCCTGATCAAGAAGATTTGGTCGACTGTTGAGCAATTACGATGAAAATCAGACTGATATTCTCCACGAAGAAATTCGGAAACAGGGTTCAAACGATTTTGTAGAATTTCTTGCAGAAAGTGCTTAATAGGCTACTTCCTCTTTAGTTACTGCAGTTTGCCTTGTCACCTTTCTTATGGATAGGACATACTATTACCTCGTGCCATTGCTGAAGAAACACCCCCTGCTCCCACACATCAGGTAGTACAGCCTGTCCTGCAGTACTACTCCTCGAGCCTTCAGAGCTTCTGCTGCTATTTGATCCTCTCCAGGGCCCTGGTTGTTTTGCGTTTTCTGGGTAGCTCCACAAACCTCCTCCATGCTTGTCGGCTCTGCCTCGCCTTCATTTACCGGCCCTCCCACTCTATTTACTACCACCCCTGCTTCGTCTTCCATTCCTCCTTCTCTGTTTAATAGTTCTTCAAAATATTCCACCCACCTGCATCATATTTGGTTCTTACTTCCAATTAAGTTTTCTTCGGCGTTTTTCGTTGTAGCATACTCAATCTGGCATTATTTCTTTTCTTGTTAGCTATATCACATTCTTCCTCAAACCATGCCAGTCTCTTACTCTTCTTCTTTTCAACTACAGTTTCCTCCATTATACTGACTATATCCTCGTTAAACATGGTCAATTTTCCCTCAATATTCTGTTTATTCCACTCTTCCTGTCTGGGCGAAAGTCTTTCTTCCTATTCTATTTCTAGTCTCCTCGATTTTAAGCTTATTAACGTCATAACTCCTTATTGTACGTGCTCGTGCCTCCCTCAGCGATATTTTTTCTGTATCTAATTTGGACCATAAAATGATCTAAATCAATGTCTGCTCTTCTGCGTGACCTTATGTCCACCACATCTATTGCATGCTTTTTATCTATTAGCATAATATGATATATGATCAATCTGGTTGGAATTGTTGCCATCTGGTGAGACCCATGTAACCTTATTTATTTTTCTCTTCTGTAGTCAGGTACTTCTTACTACCAAATTATTTCCTCCAGCAAAATCTACTAATCTCAGACCACTGTCATTACATTCATCATATGTAAGCTTTGGGCCCCAATGGTGGTCTGATACGCCTCCTCCTTTTAAATCTTGGCATTAAAGTCCCCCACTGCAATCTTGATACAATATCCAGCCATTTTCCCCATCTGCAGTTCGAGTTCATCATAAAATTCCTCTTTCGTTTCCTCATCTGCTTCCTCCGTTAATGCATATTATGAATATGTGATAGATACATTGAAAAATTTTACACAACATTAAAAATAATACTACGGCCAGTAAAGAAACAGTGCTTCAGGGATGTGACAGTGTTTTATAACGAAAGAGACGAACTCTCATTTGAAGACAATAAGGTACTATGGAAAGGCAGAATTGTAATTCCCAAAGGCAAGTGCTTAAAACGTTGCATGATGGGCACCCAGGAGTATAGCTATGCGCTCATTTTCAAGGATGAATGCGTGGTGGTCTGGGATTTGGGATAGACTCAGAAATAGATGGTTGAGTTGTGTAAGACATGCCAAGGTAACAGAGCTAGGGATCCGGAAATTCCATTTTGTTCATGGTCTGTCCCTGCGGACTCGGGTCATGTTGATGACGCAAAAACAAAATGGTTAGAAATTTATCCATCTAACACTACTACTACGGTTCACACAATCAATATTTTAGAGGATATCTTTGCTAAGTTTAGGTTGCCCAAAATTATCGTTTCGGATAACGGCAGACAGTTTACTGCGGTTATATTTAAAAACTTTTACACCAATATAATACAAATAAGAAGTGCGCCTTATCATCCAAAAAAAATTAAAGTATGAAGCATCAGCATAAAGTGGAGATGTTTGCAGTCTGCTGATTCAAATGTTATTTACATACAGAGTAACACCTCACAAGACAACAGGTCTGACACCAGACATGATTAAGCTATGATTGGAAGATAGATCAAGATGTCGCGGATGCGAGTTGGTAATCTTTTATTTATTTTATTATTTTATTTTGAAGTGAGTGGAGGCAAGTGAATATTTTTTACTTTGTTTAATTTTTATAATATTTTGACACAGTCTTATAAAAATTCTGGTCTCCCTAATCTTCGAACGCAATTTATTTCAACTTCTCTAATATCTATATCTAAACTTTTATTCATTAACTCAATCACTGTCTTCTGCAAGGTATCGTGATTTTCTGGTTTTTCCTCATTTAATCCGTTTATAATGATGTTGTTTTGTCTTATTTCTCTTTCAAGGGCATTAATTCTTATTTGTTGACATTCTATTGTTTGTTTATTTTCTATTAATTGTTCGTTTAATATTCGAAACTCGTTACCTATATCCTTTTTCACGTTTGCTATTTCTTGCTTGATTTCGTCTTTAAACATTGACAAGAGTTGAATCATCTCCGACTTATCCATTTGCAGAAATGAGTGTAAAAAACGATTAGCGGTGTCCAGGAATTGAACCTTCTTACACACAAATCTTCACAAGAAGATACAAGCGACGCAACTGAATGCGCTATCGTATTTGACGGTAAAACTGGAGGATCTTGTACTATATAGCTTTAAAACCCCGCGAATTTTAAATCATACGTGCAGGTTATGAGAAATATATACTAAAACAACTTATATATTATACTGTAAAGTTTATGAAACTATATATAGAATGAGAGATTATGCTCATACCTTCAATAAACAAGTGTGAGGTGATAGAGATATAATCCTTATTTAAAGGAATATCAGTAGTTAATTTTAACACACGCTACTCACTATAAACCAACTTAAAATTTAAAATACATGAAATTAATTAGTTTATAAATAAAAATAACTTATTAAACTTATGCACGGAACTTCGCTTTTCATAAGTGTTCAAAAATATTTTCATAAAACTAAACAAATAGCACAGTATTTTTATAAAAAACAGGAGCTC
>KZ653443.1:44315-70312 GCA_001010745.2 Gerris buenoi
AATAGTGACCGAGACTTTTATCAATACTAAACGTTATAATTATTAAGATAACATTTATGATTTACTACCGATAAAAGTAAAGGTTTGTTTGTTGATTTGTTAATCTTTATATTGATTTAATAACTCATATGGTTGTCCGTGGACTACGGAAGGTGTAACATCGGTCTCTATGTAAATCATAATTTAGTTAAGTTAAAATCAGTGTTGTGATACGAAATTTGGCATAGAGGAAGATAATGATACTAACTTTAGTTCGGCGAAGTTTGAACCTAATCGCACCAGTAGGAGAAGCGCAGCAAGCGTTAGCATTTTGAGTATTTTAATAGTTTTAGAAGAGTTTTGTAGATCATCTCATGTGAGGGGAGGACGTCTTATGAGAGGGGATTAACGATAAGATTACGAGTATAAACACCCTAATCTACTAATCCGTTACCTAGTTGAACGGTAACCCAGCCATCAAAACAAGAATATATTGAGTTTTGATAAATAAATAAAGGGAAAGTANGATTTTATTTATTTATTTATTTTGTTTAAATGTTGCAATGTTAATTATTGTATTGTTAACTATTTTATTTGTTAATTATTAGATGTGTTAATTGTTTAATTTATTTATTTATTTGGTTATCTATTTATTTATTTATCTATTTATTTATTAACCATTCGTGTACATAGTTAAATATAGAAAAAATGTATGTCACTTAACACTAGAAGATGTTTTGGTTTTTTTTTTTGGTTTTTTTAATAATGTTAGTTATTTATTAATATGCAACGTTTATGATGAGTGTATGATTTTAAGAAAAATAATGTATTTTAAAGAAAAGAAGAAAAATGTAAAGCAAAATAGAAAAAGGCAACTCCAAAAAACCAATTTAGGGTGCCTCGGCAATAAGCCGATTTGAAAATGTAAAAAATTAATTTCGATGCATATGTATACTTTATTTAACATGTTTATTTTCAATAAATGGCAATAATAACTCTTATAAAGTAAAACTTGTCTAAGCTGGAACTTGTGTAAGCTGGAAACCTGCAGAGGTGGAAACTTTTTNAAATGAACCAAGCATTATGCAAAATATTCAATGAACAAAAACACCAACTAGAAGAGCATAGATTGATTGTAAAACAACAAGAAACGAGAATAAATGTTTTGGAAAGAGAAGTAAGAAAGAATAACTTAATAATTTACGGTATCGAGGAAGCAGAACAAGAAAATATGTATAGTTTAGAAATATTGGTTCAACAATTTATAAAAGATTCTCTAAATATTATACTTGATGAAAGATATATTGACTTCGTTAAAAGATTAGGCAATCCTTCTAATAGTAGTAGGCCAATTATTTTGAAACTGAACTCTTATAAGAAGAAAATTCAAATGATGAGAGGGAAAAAAACGTTGAAAGGGTCATTCATACACAGGAGAAGAAGCTGAAAAGTATCTATGTTGATAGTGATGGGTCAGGAGAAAGTGCCAACATCACTTGGCGGGATAGAAAGTTGATATCACAACTTTTTTGGACCACAGACTTGGCGGGGTGTTTTTTACCACACAAGTGGTTTTTGGTCAGATAAAAATATACAAACTGGAATACATTTAACAGCCTAAAGTGAAAACAATTTAAAAGTAACAATTAAGGTAACAAAGACAAATGTAAAGGTAATTAAAAACGAGTGATACATGCAAAAATAAACTAATAATAACTGTTATTATAAAAATATACAAACTGGAATACATTTAGCAGCCTAAAGTGAAAACAATTTAAAAGTAACAATTAAGGTAACAAAGACAAATGTAAAGGTAATTAAAAACGAGTGATACATGCAAAAATAAACTAATAATAACTGTTATTATAAAAATATACAAACTGGAATACATTTAGCAGCCTAAAGTGAAAACAATTTAAAAGTAACAATTAAGGTAACTAAGACAAATGAATGAATAATCAAAACGGCCTAGGCGGTTCCTCCAGGGCGGGAATTATGAAAAGTCTGACAGTATATTCTACCATAAAACTTATTTAGGGAACGAGAATCGGTTTTGATATTAACCGTATTACCTAGCTTAATGGCTATGTTGAGGGCTTCAAACATTTTTCTCCTATTAGTTTTTTGTTCTCTCCCTATGATCTTAGTTTCCTCAAAATTAAATTGATGTTTGGTAGCTAAAGTGTGACTAGACAGGGCTGTGTTGGAGTTGCCCTTGTTTTGATCATATTTGTGTTGCTCGATCCTGTTCTTTAATAATTGGCTGCTTTCACCTATGTAAGTTTTGTTGCACTGCCCGCACGGTATTTCATAAATCGTAATAGTGGTATTCTCAAAGGAATCTTGTCTTTTAAATTGCGATACATGTTATCTATTTTATTTAACGGTTTATATCCGAATTTTATTTCGGGGCAATCAAATTTATGAATGAGGGTTTGAACTTGGTCTGACAGTCCTTTGATATACGGCATGCTGACATATTTAATGGGCCTATTACTGGTGCTATCTATCCTATTGTTATTGATATTACTATTCCGGAGGTGAGGGTTGGCATGTTTGTGCCAACTTTTCTTTATTTTTATTTATTTATTTTATTCATTTTTATTATACAAAAAAATATCTCACCTGCCTTAAAGCCAAAAAAAGAGATCAAAACATGAACAACAGATGTATAATATACTAATAAACAAAAAAAATTAAATATAGTACCTACTACTAATATCACGCAATACATACATCGTAATTACAATACATAATAAAAAAAAACTGATAGCCTTAAACAATACAAAAAAGAAAGAAGTAGCAATAAAGAAATAATAGTATAAATTAAATAAAAGAAGTTACATCACAGTTAAAATATTTTTAAGTGATTTTAATGTATTTAAATCACTTAAGGTGACATTAAGTTTATTAAAACTTTGGGCACACCGAGACATTGGAGATATTGTAGATATTTCCTTGACGTAAACTAGTCTCCCTGCTCGTCGCCCTGGTGGAAGTATTACTACATGTTCCTTAGAACTCAAACAAGTAAGGGTGCCGTTAAGAGCTTTAGCCAAATACAGGGCCTCATAAGCAGATCTACGGGTCACTAGCCGCTCTATTCCTTGTCTAGACAGAAGTCGAATAGTAGATTTTGCGGTAGAAGAACCTAAAATATACTATTCTGATAAATAATCGTTGCACATTTTCAATCTTAATCTTAATAAATCTTAATCTTAATCTTAATCTTAATAAATTTAAGGGGATAAAAATTTTCTTTCAGCTTGTCAAAGATTTTTTTCTTAACTGTAGTGAGGTGACAGGAGTCCGTAAGCGAAATCACTTTTTTGATAAGTTTATTGACAGAATTCGATTTTTGATAAGACGGATGTAGAGATCTGAAATTGAGGAATCGATTATTTTTACAGTCTTTTTCATACCATCCAGTTGAGATGGAGCCATTTTTACTACGTTTTTATAAACTTGGTTTCTTGTTTGTATGTTTGTTTGTATGTCCGGTACAAATCTTGCGACCAAATTTTAACTAACATCCCGAGTAGCTAGACATTTGAAACTTTCAGAACAGCTCAGAACACGATGACAATGCTTTATTTTAATGCTTTTAGAAATTTTTCAGCAGAATTTAATTTGTTTTCAGCAAATTTGCTATATGAAAAGTTAGTTCGGAAAAAATCCACAAGTTATTTTATTTGTTTTGTCATATCCCAAATATTTACAATCCTTTGACCTCCCCAATATTTACCTCCTTTGACAGATTTCAAATATAAGATTTTTTATTGAGAGGTAAACATTGAATGACAGCAAAAAAGAATAAGTAAACCAAGTAAACAAAAAATAAATTAATTGAATTAAAAAACGTAGTATATAAAAAGTTCTNCTTCATCTGGCATGATAGTAATGTCTTCATCTGGCATGATAGTAATGTCTTCATCTGGCATGATAGTAATGTCTTCATCTGGCATGATAGTAATGTCTTCATCTGGCATGATAGTAATGTCTTCATCTGGCATGATAGTAATGTCTTCATCTGGCATGATAGTAATGTCTTCATCTGGCATGATAGTAATGTCTTCATCTGGCATGATAGTAATGTCTTCATCTGGCATGATAGTAATGTCTTCATCTGGCATGATAGTAATGTCTTCATCTGGCATGATAGTAATGTCTTCATCTGGCATGATAGTAATGTCTTCATCTGGCATGATAGTAATGTCTTCATCTGGCATGATAGTAATGTCTTCATCTGGCATGATAGTAATGTCTTCATCTGGCATGATAGTAATGTCTTCATCTGGCATGATAGTAATGTCTTCATCTGGCATGATAGTAATGTCTTCATCTGGCATGATAGTAATGTCTTCATCTGGCATGATAGTAATGTCTTCATCTGGCATGATAGTAATGTCTTCATCTGGCATGATAGTAATGTCTTCATCTGGCATGATAGTAATGTCTTCATCTGGCATGATAGTAATGTCTTCATCTGGCATGATAGTAATGTCTTCATCTGGCATGATAGTAATGTCTTCATCTGGCATGATAGTAATGTCTTCATCTGGCATGATAGTAATGTCTTCATCTGGCATGACAGTAATGTTTTTGAGTTTTTGTTTTAAAATGAGAGAGTTTGCAACATCATAATTGTTATTTCTATTCAAATGATCTAGTGAAGGGTTCATAAATTTTGCAAATTTTTCTAGCGGTGCATTGATTTGACTGATAATAGGTCTGAGTGGGAGGTTAGTTTTGGGGAGCCCATAAATTCTGGGGCAATATGTATTATTATTGTTCAAAAAGGCACGGTTATGTTTATCTATGTACTTATTATTGAAAAGTTGATTAATAATGATTTTATAATCTTTTTTGATTTGTTCAGTGGGGTCATTTCTGAAGGATCTGTAAGTGGATCTGTCATTGAGTAAGTCAGTCATTTTGTCGTTGTAGGTGATTTTATCCAGAATAACCGTCGTGTTCGTTTTGTCTGATTTAGTGATAATATGTTGGGGGTGTTGTAGAAGGAAGCGTTTAGTAAGAGCAGTATCTAAAATAATTTGTCTTTCCAAGCTACCGTTAGGGAAGAATTTGTTTTTATTTTTTTGTTGGAAAACAACGATTTTATTGATAATATGACTTCTAAGAGCACTAATGTGGTTATCAGAGGTGTTGAGGTTGAGTAAGAGAAGTTCAACGTCAACAATGAAATCATTAATGTGTTTATTGTTGTTCAAGGGAGCACTGAAATTAGGACCTAAGCTTAATAAATGTTGCATACCTATCGGGATATCAATGCCACTATAGTTCATAACCCAACCTAGTTTATGAAGGTTCAAATAATCTGATAGATTAGGGTCATAAAAAGACTGTTTGTTAGTGATTATTTGTATTTATTTTTTTACTGTGTTTTTGGTTGAGAATGTTGACTCGTTCAGTTTATTGAAATTGTATGCGTTTATTTGATTCCACTGTCTATCAATACTCATTTTAATCTGTTTCTCCTTCCAATGAATACATTTAATTTCAGTTTTTAGAATTTTGTTAATCATGTTATTTAAAAAATTGGGGTTATGAATATTGATAAAATCATCATCAAACATATTGATGATGTTTTTCATGTTGTTAATTAGGTGTAATGGGAAGCAGTTATTGTTAATGTGGTAGTGTAAATATGGTTTTCTGGCTGACGTACACAGTTTAATAACATTACGTTTGATTTCCCAAATGATGGATTTAACAGATTCGTTCTCAAAAAACTTCTTAAGATTGTAATCTAAGCTAAAGATAAGTCCTTCTTCGGTGTTAATGTTGTAATTCTGTTCATCCATGCTGTTCAAGCAGTAATAGTTATAAATAGTTATTTATGCACCTAGGGAGTAAAGTAAGCCATTATTTCCTGAGCGAAAAAGTTGGTTGTTGAGGCGAAGCCGAAGGAACCACGGTCCCTAAATCCCGAGGTCAAGCCGAGGGAATTAGAGTTTTTGATTCCCGAGGCGAAGCCAAGGGAATAACACTAATTAGCTCCTGAGGCGAAGCCGAGGGAGATAAACATGATATAAACATACATAACAACAACATAAACAACCATAATAATAAACCATAATATTGTTTTAAACAAACATAAACATGATCGTAAAAGCAGTGACGCCAACCTGATTTCAACAACTTCATTATATTAGACATTCATTTTCTACTATTTATCTATCTTATCTTCATTCTACTATCAATCTTTACTTTTTCGCCCTACTTTACTTTTTCGCCATACTTTTTATTTTTTCTCCCAACTTTTTGATTCAGGGAAGAAAAGACCTGCTTTAGTCCCTCTAAACTAATCCAAAATCATAACTTTTTCCTCCTCCTAGAGATAAAATATATATTTTTTTTTTTACCTGGACGCAATCCGTATATCTCAGGTCCAGAGTGTGGACGCAATTCGGAAATTCGGAAGGATTAAAAAAGTGCGGACCCAATCTGTATATCTTCTGGGTATTTGGACGTAACTCGGAAACACCGTAAAAATCACATTGTCCACCATATGTCGTGGCGGGGCACAGCCGCTCTTCACCGGTTTGTTTATTGTTAAGCTATGTCCTGCCGACGAACTTAGCCAATCATTATATTCTTAGAAGGCACTAAAGGATTAACTTAAAACACAAAATTCTAGCTTGACGTTAGTCAGAAACTTTTTGTGCACGCTATCTCCTGGATTATAATGGTAAATTATAAATACCCAATAACTGATTTAAAAAACTAAATAAGTTTAAAACCTCTTAATTATTTTACAATAGAAAATATTAAACAATACTTTAGAAGGTTCATAAAATATTTAAATCTAATTTCTTTGCAAGACGAGCTAGTATTCATCTAAAGAGCGTGTCAAGTTAATTTGTTTGGTTATTTATCTTTGGAGAAGAATTCTGTTTGTTTGTTTTTCTAAAAACAAACAATATTACAAACATGTTTTAAAAAGTCCTTTCCATTTTATGGAAAGGCATTGCATGTTTTTCAAAACTAACACTATGACAACGTTGTTAGTTGCAAAAATCAAATATTTAAATGAATATTTCACAAGCCGGGGTCATTTTGTTAAATTCTTTATAACTCATTGAGACATTAGATCGAAGTTTTGGGGCACCAAAACTTCATCTCATTAATTGGTTTTCCTTAATGAAGCAACATTTTATTTGTTTATTTATTTAATTGTTTTAGTACATAACTTTTTATGTTGCCGGCTCTTAGGTTTCTGTACAAAGTACAAAAAGAAACCTTATATAACTGCTCTGTCCGTCTGTCCGTTGGCTTGTTTCAACTCATAAACTACTATAGCTAGAAACTTGAAATTTGGCACACAGGTACATCTCGGCATTTTAGACAACTGGACAAATTTTAGAGTTTTTACACTTGATATTTCCAAGATGGCGGCCCGGCCAATATGGCGGGTGACTAAAAAAAAAGTTTTTAGTTACCATGGCATGTTATACATCAATTTAAAGGTCTTGAAGTGTAGAAAAAGAGTATGCAACTATTACACTTAATATTTAAACTTAATCGTACAGAAGCCGGCGATTATCGTCTCACGTACTTACGTGAAGCGCGCCTTACTTGTTTTATTTATTTATGCACCTAGGGAGTAAAGTAAGCCATTATTCCCTGAGCGAAAAAGTTGGTTTTGAGGCGAAGCTGAAAGAACCATGGTCCCTAAATCCCGAGGCGAAGCCGAGGGAGATAATTATTGCGAGGGGAATAATAGTGCTTTACTCCCGAGGTACATACAATATTTTATCTCCAGAACACATTTTCATCCATTGCAGTTTTTAATTATTATTTTAATAAATAAATATTTATTTACGCAAGAAGGGAGAGAAGTATGTTTTCCTGCTTGAGGTTAAGTTTTCTCCTGAGGCACCTCCGAAGGAGAAAACTTCATTAGCTCTCGAGGCCTTATGGCCGAGGGAGCTCCCAATCATACCAAGGGAGTTGGTATGATTGTTTTTTTCACTCCCATGGGAGGGAAGTAACACTTCCCTCCCTGTTATTAGCAATATTAAGTCCTCTTACAATGCAAGTCGTAGATAAAATAATTTGTTAGCACTTTTAATAGCAAATATTAGAGATTAAACATTAAAAACAAATAAGAATTGCAATTAAACTCAAATATAAGGTTATTTAGATGCAGGTTATTAACAATGATAAACAAGGTCGAAAAAGCAGTGTCGCCAACCTGATTTCAACAACTTCATTACATTAATCATTCATTCTCTACTATTTATGAAATAATTTAGTTGGGAATCCTTCTTTTTCTCCCTACTTTTGAATTCATGCAAGAAAGACTTACTTTAGTCCCTAGTGAACTAATCCAAAATCATAACCGTTTTCTCCCTTCTGGAGATAAACATACTTTATCTCCAGTAGGGAGAAGAAGTTATGATTTTGGATTAGTTTAGAGGGACTAAAGTAAGTCTTTTTTCCCCTGAACTCAAAAAGTAGGAAGAAAAAGTAAAACCGGGAAGAAAAGAAGAATTGCCAACTTAATTATTTTATTAATAATAGAGAAGCTAGAGAATGCTGGAGAATAGTAGAGAATGGCTGATGAAGTGAAGTTTTCTATTTGAGTTTAATAGCAATTCTTATTTGTTTTTATTATTGAATCTCTTATATGTCTGCTATAAAAACTGCTAATAATTATTGGTATTTATTAAAATAATTAATAAAAACTGTGCAATGGAAAAAAATGTGTATTTTCTCCCAACTGGAGATAAAATATTGTATGTGCCTCGTGAGTAAAGTGCCAGTATTACCCTCGCGCTAATTAGCGTTTTTCCCTTGGCTTCGCCTCGGGATTAAGGGACCATGGTTCCTTCGGCTTCGCCTCAAGATCCAACTTATTCGCTCAAGGAATAATGGCTTACTTTTCTCCCTAGGTGCACAAAAATGACAATTATCTCCAGTAGGGACGGAAAGTAATTTTTCAGGAGTAGTTCATAAGTTACAATGTTTGTGTTTTCATGCCCGTTCTTAAAAACGGAGAAATAATGTGAAAACGGGGCTATAATATAAAAACAGGATTATACTCAACGTTCGCCAATCTAATTATTTTGTAAGTAGTAGATAATGTGTTATGTTGTGATAAGTCCACCTAGAGGTTATCTTTTCGTAAGATGAGAGTGTGAGAGGTCGAGTCAAACAGTATGTGTTGTGCCTTGGAGCCGTCTACATCTAACTCTTTTTTCATGTATCATCTTTTATATAATCGAGTAGAGTCCCGACGGCAACGGCGACGGGCGACGGGCAACGACTCACTTCTAAATGATTTATAACGTTAAAAATTGAAGAGTATGAAGTATAATTGATTAATAAGAATAACAATAATTAATAAGGAATAACTGGAGATCTCGTGGCTCTTTCTGTTTAAGTATAACATGACAACGCGAGACTCATTCATTTTAAATATAACTAATATAGCCGTTAGGCAACAGGCATAACGGCTAGTTACACTATAATGAAATTGCGAATATATTTTTTTAACTTAGTAATTTAGTTTTAAATATGTTTGTTATGTGTATTTTCTAAATAACTCGTACTTGTTTTTTTTTTTTCGAATTTCACGATGTCGGTATTAAAGAAAAACAATTCGGAAATTGAAAATTCGGGTAAATCTGAAATATCTGAAAATTATGCGAGTTCAAGTAATAATCCTATCAATTCAGGTATTATGGTACTCCAAACGTTTGGTTCTGCTCCTACTTTTGATTGCAGGCACAATAATTGGCCAGTTTTCAAGGTTCAAGGCAAATTTTGTAACTTTGGCTGAAAATAAAATTGCCATATTGCTCACAGCCTTTCATGAAGAAACTTATGTCATTGCCAAAAATATCTGCACACTGCACACCAAATGAGCCTACGGACAAAACTTATAATGACTTAATTCAATTGTTAGATACTCACTTTACACCCGTGGTTTCCACACTCGCGGCTAGAGTAACTTTTTATGCGGCACGTCGTCAACAAGGAGAATCAGTATCAACTTGGGCTACTAGAGTAAAATCTTTAGCAGTGCCTTGCGAGTTCCAGACTGAGCTTGGTATCGTTATGAGAGATGTTTTTGTAACTGGAATTGGGCCAGGTCCGATACAAGATCGCCCTTTAGAAGAAAATACCTCCAAGATTATATTATGTACGTTTGCAACACTTTTGGAAACTGTCCTCGCTAAGGAATTTTCGTTAAATGATCGCGCTAATCTCGCCAACCAGACAGTTGTCGTAAAACAGGAGCCTTTCTCATGTATATTAACCTTTTCTACTGCAAAACTTACAGGTGCTTTTATGGTGTTGGCATTCGTTTGCTCTAGGAAATCTGCTTGTACGTCTAAAACATTTACCTTTCAACTTATCAAATTGTTCCTGTAAAGCATTTTGCCTGTTTGACCCTGGTGTTGTTTCTTCCGTGCCTTGTTTTTTTTTTTTGTCATTTTCTACTATTTCCCTGTTTTTTCTTTTCTTATTTGAAATGTACGTATGTATGTGGTGTTTGCTATTCGCTTCGTGCCAATTCCATTATTTTCTTTCTTTGCTAATTCCATCGCATTTGCTGTTTTTATAAGACTTGCAAAAGACATATTCTCTTTTACAAATAACTGTTTCCCCTTTATCTCTGCATCTCGTATACCCCTCAATCCATGTCCCTTATGAACTGCATTTTTAACAATAGTTCTGCCACTGATTTTTTACATTCACATTTAAATTGACAATGCGACGTGAGTTTTTTCAGGTCTGGCGCATATTCAATTACAGGCTCCTTTAAGTTATGCAATCTGGAAATAAATTTGTGTTGCCTCACCCATACACTTTGATGAAGTTCAAGATATTCTTTTAATAGTTCTATTATTTTCTCATATGGCTTTTCTTTAGGATCTTCTGGTGCTCCCTTCATAACAAAATTCTTATTTATAATTCAATCCTTAAACCCATTTGGACCTATGGATTTGAGCTCTGGGGTTACATCAAGCGCTCAAATTCCTATAGACTCCAATCTCTTCAATCAACGATCCTTCGAAAAATCACCAATTCCCCACCATACGTCTCTAACCTTACAATTCACCACAACCTAAAAATTCCATTTTTTTATGACCTCGCTTCTATCCGTTATAAACAATTCCATGAACCCTTAAATCAGCATCCTAATCCTTTAGTCAAATCCATGGCATCCCTTCTTATCCCAGATCAAACACCCCGTCGGCTGAAGAGGCATTGGCCTCGTGACCTGCTTCTATAGTTCACAACCGATGTACTGGATGTAGCTTCTCCTCTCGTGACAATCCATGTCCTTCAATAAAATTTTTATCCCTATTACATTTTGTAAAATGAAAAATCATGTCTTTGACGTAATCAAGATTTTTGAAGCCGGTGGATTTAACATCAGGAACTTTTTAGCAACTCCTCAAAAATTTTATTTCAAATTCCGGAAAATAAGCGAGCAAAGAACATGATTGGGAAAGAACTTCAACCTGACCCTGGAATTGGAAAAGTTCTTGGTCTTACATAGGACTGTAAAAAAGATATATGTATCTTCCAATCTGCCATTTGGAAGGATTAACAACATTTTATCAAAAGTACTTTTAATCCAACTAAGCGACAAGCATTGACCATTATCATGTCTGTATTCGACCCCCTAGGTTTTTTATCACCTGTCACCATGGACGGGAGAATGCTTATGCAAGAAATTCGGAAATCAAAAACCAGCTTGAGTGACCACATATCTGACGACCTAACACTCCATTGGCGAAGACTGACACGATTTACACAAAATTAAAGAGATAACACTACCGCGAGGATACACTAAAAATTTGAGTGAAATTGAAGACGTCCAGTTGCATGTGTTCTGCGATGCGAGCAACCGAGGGTATGCGGCTGTTGCGTATTTTCGACTGGTTGATACCGAAGGACATGTAGAAACAATTTATGTATTTGCCAAATCACGGGTAGCCCCCGTTAAGCCAATGACAGTACCGAGACTAGAGTTACAAGCGGCCGTTTTAGGAGCTAAGATAAGTAAAATGATTACTGATGGACATACAATACATATTAATAAAACAGTTTACTGGACCGACTCAACTATTACGTGGTATAGAATCGATTCAGACAAGACGAAATTCAAAGAGTACGTAGCTCGAAGAATCGACGAAATTAAAAAAATAACCCATAAAGAAGATTGGCGATGGTTACCAACGCATGAAAACGTGGCGGACGAAGCTACACGTGGCAACTGTAAACCATTTAGTGAACACAATCGATGGTTCAGTGGTCCAGATTTTCTAAAGCTGAATGAAAGTGAGTGGCCAAAAGTTAGCTGTGAACCTTCTAATGAGCACTTGTACGATAATGACGTAATAAGAGAAGCGGCCCACTTTCTCGAATTTAATCGATTTTCCAGATATCGAAAAATTCTTGGTACAATGGCCTGGGTGTTGAGATTCATCAAAAATAATCATACAAAGACATCAAACGTAACAAACAACTACTTGACGGCAGAGGAACTGATTACAGCAGATAAGAATACTGGAAATTAGTTCAGATAGAATCATTCCCAGATGAATATCAACAGTTATTGGACAAAAAACACATCTCTAGAAAAAGCAGACTTCACTCCTTAATTCCCATTCTTGATGAAGACCTTATAAAAATTAACAGCAGACTGAGAAGAAGCCCGGATTTAGATTCTTAAATCAGACTACCTACTATACTTGACTCAAAACACAGACTGACAAAATTACTTATTCAAAACTGGCACATAAAATTGTTTCATCAAGGCGAAGAGACGTCAGTAAACACCTTGAGACAGCGATTTTGGATAATAATGACCGCATTCTTATACGAGATTTCAGGCAAGGGCATCGATGGACTGATGCCATTATCCGTAGAAAAATAGGTAAAGTTATGTTTTTCTTTTCGATTTATCTTTAAATTGTGAATCACCGCTGTCTACATTTCCTGCCTTCATCTTCTGAAGTTTGTTTATTTTTTCTGAAGTTTCTTTCTTTTTCTGATGACGTCCTGAGGACATGCATGTATGGACATTATTTATCTTAAATCAGAATCTTTAAAAAATCTTAAAGCATAAATCTTGAATCTTTAATCTTAAATCATTTCTTATGAATTATCTAAATACTATTATTTAAAAGTAAGTGTGTGAAGCTTGGATGTATCCTCCTACTCAGCCCGGGTCTGGCACGTGCTGCTACCTACCGCATACATTGAGAAGCATGACTCGCCGAGATGGAAAGCTTGCCTCCTCTTCGTCCCTTCCGCTTCCAGAGGTTGGCAAAGTCTGATCGTGTGCCGTTCCACCGCGATTATTGTTAACCCGCTAAACCACCAGTTTTTAAAATTAAGCTATTGCAAAAAAATTCAACATTTTTTTAATGCGAATTTTTGAAAAAAAATTTCATGGAAATCCGTTTTAGACCATTCTGAATCGATTCCTAAAAGTTAACACTTTTTTTATGTATGTATGTATATATGTGTCACTCCAGGCGATATCTCCTCTTAAGATGCACTTAACAATTTCAAACAAATTTTAATATGGCAATAATATGAAAAGAAATTATGAGTTCGTTGGCCAGAATTTTTAGAGTTCATTTAGGGGTAAAATTTTGCAGAGCTATAGATACGACTATGGTTGCATGTCACTTAGCAAGCTTTGTATTCGATCCGGACTTTGTTTTACTTGCGGATTTTTATGCAAACTGTCTTTATTGGAGGTTTTGCATGATTCCTTCTAAACTAACGAAGGAAAATGTTTGTCATTATAAAATATGTAATGGTGGCAATTATATTTCTTGATTTCTCGATGAAATATTAAATGAACAAATATGCAATTATAGTGGGGGTAAGGGCAGGGACATTAGTTCTCTCTAAGCCCTGACGTGGATTACTTGGGTAATCATGATGGAGGACTTGCGGAGAGCTCTAAGTGAGAGAGTAGTCCAGTTGATCGGCGCGGACTTGGACCGGTACCAGGAGACTGTATCCCTGGACTTCCTGGAGCAGAAGCTGGCACGGCCGTCCCTGCTGTACGTCTCCGGCTCGTTCATGAGACTCACCCCCGACCACATACTTCTCACTGTCGGTTACAATCTGTTTCTCTTTACGTCCTTGTTTACGAGTTTGATCCTGATCGTTTGCACCTTTTTCATTGTGAATGTAAACTTTTCACACGTAGTCGTTCTCGGTCATTTTGTCGTACTCACAGTTAACGGTTTAACAGCTCATTTGTTTTACGGATTTAAACGTTCGTCGCGGGCTGAATTAATAAGACTCCTGAAAGTGTTGCACAAAGATCGTATTGACGACGAAATTTCAGCATCGTCCAAGCCGTCGTGGATACTCTTTAACAAGTACTGGCCTCTTATAACGTGGGGTTCCTGGGGCTCCTTTATGGTCCTCGTTCCAGCCTACCGCTACTTCGGTTTGTCAGACCCTTTCTACCTGCCGTTCCCGACGTGGTTTCCCTTCGACACTCGAAATACGATGGGGTTCTCCGTCGCTTTAATCTTCCAAATGTTGGCCGTCTATTGTTTTTGCACTCAAATCGTCACACTAATTCCGGCTTTCTTATACTTAACCATGTGCGTCTTAAAGGAATTCCAAGTTCTTATCGAATCATTGCAATTGTTTCACAAGGACATGGTCAGCGAGTTCCAGAAGAAGCTGGGAATCCAAGTCTGCAGCCGCACGGGTAAGAGTATGTTCTCCCTCTACAGAGATCCGGAATTCGTCGCTTGTTTAAACAAACGCTTGCAGCAGATCGTACGCCGTCATTCTTTAATTCTCAAGTAAATAATAACTATACAATAGAATAAAGACTACTTAGTAGATTAGGGGGGGGGGGGGACTAATAACAGGTAATATCAGAGGCTATCCTTGCAGTCTCCTGAAGACGGGCTAGTGGAAGTGTCTCCAAGGTACTCAGGATGACGAGCCATTTTTTTGGGGAGGCTTTGAAAGAGCTGGCAATTATGCCAACCCTGTATATGACAGGCCTCCGCGATCACCTGTCTTTAAGCCCACAGATTTCTTCCTGGGGGGGGGGGGATTTAAAGTCCATAGTTTAATTTGACAAGCCTAGCTTTGATTACTTGGGAGTATATTTCACCATAAGAGAAATATTTGAAGGAAATACTATTTATACAGTATACAGTAGCACGCTGCAGGGCGATATCTGGTGTCAGAAATAAGTACTAAGAATAACACAGTAGCGCTCAGGGCGATATCTGTAGTAAAACAAACTGTTGCTAAAGCATCCAACCGCTCCTTTGAACCTGTCAAGCAAGAATATAACGCAAATTGGTTCCCTCGGCTTCGCCTCAGGAATCCACTTCATCGCTCTGGGAGCAATCACTTACTTTACTCCCTTAGTGCGTAAATAACTAAGCCTATGGTAGGAAAAGTATTGTTTTCACCCAACAATTTTTTGGGGACTGGGATAAAGGAATATCACACTTCTGTTTGTATAAGGGGAGTCGCAGTCTAACGGAAGAACATTCCGTTTACCTTCTTTAGATTGTTACTCCTCAAATATGAAAGTGCATAAAGAAGTGCCAGAATTGTATTATTTTAGATTCTTCTTTATGTGACACATTATGACATCCAAAACCGAACTTAACTTTTTCCATGTATGTCTGCATGTAAATGTCTGTATGTATATTTCTCACCCCAGTTTCTACTTTATAGCTGCAAAAACCGAAGGAGCCATTGTGGCCGGGGAGCTATTGGCTCTTTGCCCAGATATCAATAAGTGGTACTCTTTTACTTTGTTACCCACCCTAAAGTGGGTAACAAAGTAAATTAGGTCGGATGTGGCAAGATTTCACTTGGTTACCCACCGTTTGTTTACATTATTGTGTTTGACATTTTTTTAAAATTAATTGACAATCTTAAATGGGGAATGTTCAAATGTTTCCTTGGGAAAAAGGAAAATCACACTTCTGTAATTAGAAATGACAATATCCGTTAGTCTATACCTAGTAAGGCAAAGTAACCTTTAATCCAATAAGTTTTGAACAAAACAATAGTTCACTTGGATTTAATAATACATAAATAAAAAATAAATAAATGGTGGGTAACAAAGTAAAAGAGTGCCCAGGAGTATCCCATGCCATGATACTCTGACACTCGGAGCAGGGCGAGAGACACCTCCTATGGGGCACTCTTCCCCCACTCTTTAATGTGGGTCCGATCCGTGTCATGATGATGTAATTTGAATCTATGGTTCGAGGACGGATCAGAGGGAGGGACACCCCCTATGGGGAACTCTTCCACCACGCTTATATAGCTTACTAATGACCACACTATACTTCAGCGGTACAATGTACAAATGTATGATGTGTGAAGTGGCTGAAACTCTCCACCAAGGGGCGTAAAAAGGGCCTAAAAGAAGGTCCAATTGCTAGGATCGAACAAGTGGTTCGTCCTACCCGTTCTAGTAGGAAGTACTAGACTACTATTACTACTACTACTACTAATATAGATGCATAACTGGCTGAATTAATTTTAAGCAGTAGTGTGCGTTAAAGCGTGTTGTATGTTTTAGACTTGGTTTCATCAATAAATATTGAGAAGATCCTGAGTTATTAATTATTTTATTTTATTTTTTTAAAAATAGTTAAGAAAATGTTGCTAACATGTTTTTTTCGTGGATATTGATTTTTCACATCATAACTATTATGTTTACACATATTTTTAGCGGATTTTAGAAGAAAATTAAGCTATTGCCATGGCTTCAACATTTTTGTAATGTGAATTTTTGAAAATATTCTCCATGGAAATCTGTTTCAGACCATTCTGAATCGATTCCTAAAATTTAACACTTTTTTTATGTATGTATGTATGAATATATCATGTATGTGTCACTCATAGGTTAGTTATTCTAATATTACTAAAAAATCAACGTGGTCACCTGTCAAAGGACAAACTAACATAAACTTGATTTTCGGTCTACTAACTAATTCTGTACTCAGCATCATGAAAATCATACTGTCCACCATAATTGGTGAGGCATGGCCGCTCTCCACCGTTTTGTTTTTTCCAAACGCCTACTGCCAAGCTATGTCCCGCAGACGAACTTAGCCGACCACATATTCTTAAAAGGTGCTAAAAGATTGACTTGTATTAGAGTAAGTGTCCATCTGAGACTAAATCTCGAGAGCTAGTCTCGAGATTTGTCTCAGAACCTTATCCACTTGAGAGCAACATCAGCCTCTCCCGAGTCTCGGAGAGTCGGCGAGTCTCCGAGACTAGTCTCAGCTCTATGTCCACTAGCGATTTCAATCTCGAGAGCGAGTCTTCATACTAAAAAGTCTCAGATGGACACTTACCCTTATACAAAATTCTAGCTTGTTGTTAGTCAGACACTTTTTTGCACGCTATCTCCTGGACTAGCAGATTTCTTTGAAAATTCGCACATTAAGTCATGTTGCATGACTGGACTTTTTATTTTTTAATTAGCTTTTCTTTTCTGCCCGGATCACTTGTTTGTCAGCGACAAGTTTCAATAGGTCCCTCCAAGTCATTATTACAGAGGTAAAGTTTTATTGCATCACATTGAGCTTCTTCATAAAATGACAAAATTAATATTTTACGGAACAAATACATCACTGTTTAAATTGATAGAAAGTTGGACAACTCTACACGAACTCTACAAAACAATATTCAGTATTACGGGATGACGGAGCCGTGTCTTCATTATCCTAAATAATAAATATCAACTCAATCATTTCTAATTTCGTAGATTTCAGAATTTAAAATGAATCGAATAATATGGATAATTATATGTAAAAAAAAACAACTTTGGTACAAAATGGAATCAAATTCCTTCATTTCTAGTCTTTTTTTTAGAATAAAACAAGGTTTTGTCAATAATACGTAATCTCATGACCTTGATAAAAACATAAATAAAAAATTGGAAAATTTTGAATGCAATGACGTCACAACGATGATCCATCGTTGATACGGTCTGTAACAGTTTTTAATTTTTTGCCGAATGCCGCGTGGAACTTTCAACAATTTGCTTATAATATCGAAGAACAGTTTTGACCATTATAGACACTTACATGAGGGATGCAGTTAGTCCCTGATTTGATTTCCCCTAGATTTATTAAAAGATTTGGGGCTGAGTGGCTTGGCTTGGGTGCCACCGTGCGACGGGCTCAATTAAGAACAATGAGCCGACCGGGTGGCGCCACCTGTAGGTGGCGGTAAGACCGGGGGATGGTCCACCGGGTAGTGCCACCCGGTGGGTAGCGCCACCTCGTGAAGCAGGTTGCATTCTATTCTCATTGGTGACGCTACCCGGTCCCATAGACATACCACACTACCCTTAGCACCTAGTACCTATAGCACTACCCTTAGACATTTCATTTAATGTCTTGGGTTACATAATAATAGGAAACAAGCCACTGATGGGTTAGGTACTAATAATATATAATGTGTAGATGCAAATATTAGTACAAGTTAATAAAGGTAAAATGTGACTGATTTGCAGATGCGTGGAGACCATGCAGAGGGTCATCGGAGTTCCTCTCACTATCCTGCTGGGACAGGGTTCGTTTGGCATTGGATTTGCTGTTTGCTTCCTCGTTAGCGTAAGTTTCTTATCTGTGCTAGAGTACAAGGCATCTTTAAGCCTTTTAACTTCAATATATGTTGAGTCGAATTAATACTATTTTAATGCGCACATTTTATTAATTTCAAGTACATGGAAGAGTTGATGGATGTTCAGGTGTAAGGAAAATATCTTCTTAGGTAAGCAACAGCACTATTTCATATTGAGACCTTTCGGCTCTAGTTCAGTCATCCTCAGTCAATATATTATCTAAACAAATGACTACATAAAATTATAACTAAGCTTATGATGTTAAAACATAATTGCTGATACACTTAATTGATGTGTTTACTAATTAATATCCAAACAAGTTCTGTTTGGCAAATGCCTCGGTACTTACAAATACAAAATCGTGATGAGTGCAGCTGCTAGGCGGATGCGACATTGCAATTACGGATGTTTGATGAATACTTTGATATAATAATTATTAATTACACTATGACTTTGTGCGAGAACCTTAATGAAGCCGTCGACTTTAGGCGTCGCATCCAACTCAGAGATCTTGCTGATGAAGAATCTTATTTTATTAAAGCGGTTCACCTGGCGAACAAAGATGTTCATGGAACCGGTCTCATAGCTACTCTCAACCTACGGCGGCATTATGACGCTGAAGACCAAAGTTCGTCCGATGAAGATTTGTCGACGTCTATCTTCCAAAACGGATCGCCAATATAATCATCAAGGAACAGGCTGACTCTTACAATTCAGCGCCCAGGATGTTTCTTAAGAACCATGGACGAATATGAAATATGAAAGGCGAACAATATATCATTTATCGTGAAGAAAAAGAAGGCGTTTTGGATCTGAGCACTAGAGAAGCTCACCAAATGACGAAATCGGTGAAGTCAATGATAAGTTGCCGTGGACACCTCTAATCACCAATATGCTCCCGCACATTAAGACAGTTTTGATAAGACAGGTCACAAGCCACAAGGCAGTAGCAGTAGCTACCGGACCCTCACTCACAATCGTTGCTCACTCACGACTCGACTGCCGTCCTCCTCTGTTACACGCTTGCCCTACCCCTTCCCTACAGTTAATCTAGGTTTGGTACTTTGCCCGGATTGTATGCAAAATCAAAAATTGAGTTAAAAAAAAAATCGACTGTGATCTTAGACGAGCTTCACGGTCTAAGAGAAAACAAGATAGATGTTTTTATAGAATGCGTCCACTTTATAAAAACAAAGGTAATACATAGAATAACAAAATAAGTAAAAGTTAGATAGTAATAAAGTAACACAGCGAAAAAGATAGACAGTAAGGAAAAGAGAGGAAGTCGGATAAGGGCAGAAATATAAATACAAAACAATGTAGACGTTTTCGCATAGAAAAACGGCTGCAGGCGTACAGGACAATCCAGATGGACCTTCATAGGACTCGGACTTACCAAACATTGGGTAAGGGCTGTTTTAAACCACTCCTTAAGGGTGAAAATCGACCCTAAAGGTCGAAATAGGGTGTTTTTTTTATTTTTGTACTAATAGGTGTGTTTATCGCAGAGACATGTAGTTTTCTGGAAATTGTTAAGGTTATAGTGTATTTTTAAGGAAAAATTCTATATGCCGGGAAATTTTCCGGGAAATGGGTTTATTTTCAACGGGAAATCGTCTATGGTCAAAAATGGCGTTTTTTTAACACATTTTTACGTATAACTTTTAGAATAATTCAAAATTTTAATTTTTTTTCAAGGTTTTTGTAGATCCCGCAGAGGTCCATAGCCGGTAACGAGAACTTTTTTTTTACATGCACCCCCGCATAGGGGTGACATCGGGAAATTTTGTTTTCACCGATCAGAAAACCGGAGATATTTGGTAACATGTGTCGTATATCGTTGGAAAGCCCTTGGGGAGTAGGTAAAGACTGTGGAAAAACATTTTGAAATTTTTCGCGTTTCAGGTCCTAAACGACGAAAAAACACTTTTAACCGCTTTTTTTTAAACGTTTTGCAAAACGGGGCGCGTATCTCCTCCTAGGGCCGCTGTCGGACGGGTTTGGGCTTTTAGTGCGTGAATCTCTATTAAATTCTACAGAGCAACGTCGACATTTGGTATCGATCCGTCCAGTACTTTTTGTTTTACAGGACTTTAAAGTCCGGAGTACAAGGCGGTACTTGGGGTTGACCTACGGAGAAAAAAAAGTACCTTCCTACTCTGCTTCGTATGCCGCAAAAATGTCCTTTTCGAGGGGTAAGCGCAAACCGTTTTTTGTAGTACCTTTTACGGGGGGAAGGGGGGTACCTCGGTGAAAAACGCGTAAAAATTACATTTTTCCGAAATTTCGACTTTGACCTTCTGTAACTTTGCCTATTTTTGTTCCTTAACGTTCGAAAGGGTCTTGAACTTTAGGTAAAATTGTCCTCTTTAAGGGCCCGTTTAGAACGTTTTTGTCCGACTTTTAGTTTATTAGCTACGACGATGTAAAGGACGTCTTCCATGGGTAGCCGCAACCAGAAGAGGAGGTGGTACGAGTTCGAGAGAGGTATCGTTGGAAAGCTCTTTGAAAATGTACCAAATGTGTGCAAAAACATTTTCGGAAAATCGTACCTGTGAGGTACTTTTGTACCCTTTTATACCTTTTGGGGTCCGGGTAGGGGGTAGGTTGTCGCACTATATGACTAAAGGCTCCGAGGGATTTTTAGACTCGGAAATTTCCTTCGGTGAAAAGTTGCGAACTACAAGGAACTGTGTGGAACTATAAAACTACAAGGAACTGTGTTTTCGTACCCGTACCTTTACGGGTTCGGGTACAAGGGTAGTTTTAGTACTTTGGCGTCTGTACGGGACCATGTGAAATTCAAGAGCAAAAAAAATTCGCCTTTCTACTTAAAACTATATAGGTTCTATCGCCTTTGTACCTGTTTTGATAAAAATATTTTTTTATTTATACCTCTGTGGGTACTTTTGGTACCGGTTTGGAAAATACGGTCGAAAAACACCACTTTTTACTCTTTTTCCTGTACCGTTTGTGCTTTTATTAGGATCGCGTTGGAAGTCATATGGTATATAGGCCTTTATAGTAGTAAAGTGTGCACAAAAGAAGGACTTTGAAATTATAAGTGTACCCCGTGTAATAGGGGTACAAAGTTAGGTACCTTTGCTTATGGTAAATTAAAAATTATTAGTACCCTGGCATGATTGGTATCGTTTAAAAGCCCTTTAAGAGTACATTAAAGTTGTGCAAAAACATTTTTATTGTTTTCACGTTTTAGGTCATTTTTATCGAAAAAACGTTTTTTTCGTGTCAATTTTTATCATTTTTTCACGTTTTTCTTTACGGTTACCGTATCTCCTCATAGGGATGTATCAATACGATTTTGGGCATTTGAGCCCAAATTGGGTACTAAATTGTGCACACGCCAAAGAAATTAAAATTTTATTCCTACACGTACTTATCGAGTTATGGTACATCAAAGTCCGGGGTACATAAAAATGCTCTGATTTTGATGAAATTGGTATTTTTATAAAGCTCTTGACAAGTACATCAATTGTTGATATGTACACTTTTTCAAAATTTTAAATTTTAAGGGGGGTAAAACCAAAAAAACTGTAAATTTGCCGGTTTTTGCGAGTTGGCTCTTTAGTTAATAATTTATAATGGGAAAAATTGATATCGTTGGAAAGCCCTTGGGAAGGAGTACAAAAGTGATGCAAAAACATTTTTAAAATTTTTACTTTTCAGGTCCTTTAAAGCGAAAATACACTTTTTAACACTTTTTTTCCAACGTTTTTCTACCTGGTTCACGTATCCTAGGGATTTTATGCAAGGCTATTGGGCTTTTAAGCCTTAAAATCCTAAAATGCTGCTCCTGGCGTTTTGCTTTTAACCTCGATGGTACTTTTACTTTTTGAGATATAGTACTTTAAATTCCGAGGTACAAGATGGTACATTGGAGGTATGTACGGAGAAACAAAGAGTACTCTCCTACTCTGCTTCGTATGCTCTAAAAATGTATTTTTCAAGGGGTACGCGCAGTCCCCTTTATTTAGTACCTTCTAAATTTCGACTTTAATCTTCTGTCCGTTCGCAATTTTAATCTGACAGGGTTCAAAAGGGTACCAGACTTTAGGTCAAATTGTCCTCTTTAAGAATCTGAAATAACACTTGAACACACTGTACCAATTTCGTACCTGTACCTTTGCGGGTTCGGGTACAGAGGTACTTTTAGCACTACGGTAGATGTAGGGCGCACTATAAAAATAAAAAATAAAAAAAATTGCAGCTTTTTTTGTGTGGGTTTTTTATTGCCTTTGTACTCATTTTATTGAAATTTATATTTGTACTTATTGTACCGGTTTGGAAAAATCGGTCGAAAAGCACAACTTTATAATATTTGTACTGTATCGTTTTTGCACTTCATAGAACCGGGATAAAACTCATATGGTATTTTAAAAAAGTGTGCGTGAAAGGAATACCTTAAATTTATTACTATACCGGGTACATGAGGGGTACAAATTTGTGTACTTCTGTTTAAGAAAAGGAAAAAAATGGTAGCTGACCGGCCATGTTTGGTATCTTTGGATAGCCTAAAATGTACTTTAAAATGTTCAAATGTTTATTTAAAATAGCCACATTTCAGACCCTTTTTAACGATAAATAGTTTTTATGAACGAAAGCTCAAACCCCGATTTGTTATTTTAACGAGTGAAGTCTACTGTTCACAGAACTACTAGTATATAATAAGAGGACTACATCGAGGTAGATGATGTCTTTAAGACACTAACTATAATGGGATTCGCGTCAACGAGAGCGACGGCATTAGCGCTCTAGTACTCTACCAGTCCCCGGCTAACTTTGAGGATGACATTCTGGTGGTTGGTACAGTGTCGCGCTCAAGGAAGCGGGGATTATTGACTTCAGCCGACATTGCCCATTTGAGAACCGCCCTTTTGAAAGGGGGGGTTACATTTATCGGATCCCTAGAGGTCTGCACAAGCAGAGCGCTGGCGATAACGCCGGCGACAACGAGAGCGCTAAACGCTTTCACACAAGGGGAGGAGGAGGGGGGGGGGTACTTTTTTTTACGCGCTATTGCATTTCATAGATAATGACAAAAGAAATGACCTTGAAAGGTGGCCTTAGATGTAGACGCCGAGGCTGCTCCATGCTCCAGCCAAGTGCGGCCCCTAAGATGATCTACTTAAGCTTAATTATAGTTATATGTAATTTCAATTGTTAAGATAACAGGGTGGGCCAGAAAGACGTACGATTTTAAGAACGCCAATGAATCCAAATGGCACTGGTATAGTGACTGAGGATAACTCTGAACTTGAGCCAAAACGTCTCTATATGAAGTAGTACTGATGCTTATTTAAGAAAATATTTTCCTTACACCTAAACATCCATCAACTCTTTCTTGTACTATAATATATGTTAAAGATTAAGAAAATAGATTTTATTAAATAAATGGCTGTAACGGATGGATTATTTAACACTCGTTAATAAAAACACACTTTGGATTATAAGGTTATAATAAAATTAATAACACACAACGGGGGTTGGAGGTGGATTGTTGTAGCATACTCGGTTCGGAACTGGAAGTTGGAAGGTTAGAGCTGGACTGTAAAGCACAAGGTTTCAAGGGTATTCAGAGGTTGTTGGAGGGGATAGTAGTGACGGAGGAGAGAGATGTGAGAGGCATGATTTCAGCTGACAACATTAAATACAAAGGATCCATTGTACCAACAGAATACATACTTACTTCTCAACAATGGCCAAGCCTAGCAGCTAGAACGTATTCGGGCCGATTTGGCAAACCCCTGCTTTTCACGCCCATCAAATAACCTCCGCCTTATCCTTAAGTGTGACATATTTGGATTGATCAATACTATTGGGCTGCTATAAAGATAATATCATGCAAATGGAGAAGCCGGCTCCACTCTCTCGGCGAGACCTTGCGACAAGGCGCGACTACCCGAGGCAAGGCGTGCACAACCTCCACACTCTCGTGTTCGCCGACCCTCGTCTAGCCACGCCGCGAGAGTGGAGCAGGCTACACATATATTATTCTTCAACAGTTAAAAGATGGCTACGCTCACAATGAACATAACAGTATAATTAATTAGGGATTTTTTTTTTTATCAGGATTCCGATGACTACTCCATCAAGGTTGGCATCATCGCCATTACAATTATCAACATAACAGTCAAAGCAGTCGTTTGTTATGCGGGCCAAAAAATTATGGACGCGGTAAGTATTATACATTTCGAATTTTATCCATGCAAGAACACACACACACATATATTTAAACAAATAAACAAACAAATTAATTAATAAAAAAGCGAGGGAAAAGGGTTAAAATGGCCTCGAAGGTCATGGTCAAGGACGAGGTGTAAGCTATGGTCAAGGCCACTGTTCGAGGGAAAAATTTGGATATTTCACAATCCGCAATACAAATTTGAAGTTTCCCATTGGAAAACCAATTCTGACCTTGGAATGACCTTAAAGGGCATGCTCAAGGAATAAAAAATGGGGGGTTCCCATTTAAAATAACAAAGTTGACTTTCAAATGACCCTGAAGGGCAAGGTTAAGGTCAAATCTAAGGTCACCATCTAATATCTAAGGAAAAATTCTGAAACTTTTCAAAAAAAAAAAAAATTATTTCTGACGAGTTATTCAGGTGTTTCCATATTTTTTTGTGGCACCCTGTATACTTAATTGTGTAAAAATTACTCTTTCTCCAACGGTGGACGTTAAAACCATTGCCACCGCTAAAATTGCCAGTCGGCCAGTCAATATGCCAATATGCATTGTTGTTATTGCTCATTGTTTTAAATGTGTAAATAAGAGTGTAAGATTTAATTTGTTTGTTATTGACACACTGACTGAGATAGTTGACAAAGACACAGATTACATAAACAGTGGCAAATATGTTTGTTTGTGCTCTGTACCAGGGTGAGAGGGTGAGGGAGGAACTGTACTTCGTGAACTGGTACGACTGGCCTGAACCCATGAAGAGATCGCTCAGGATAATGCTGGCGAGGACGCTCCATCCCCCGTGTTTGAGTGCAGCGTATATCGACATTAAGCCTAACTACGCCACATTCGCAACGGTTTGTCTTCCATTGTTTTGTAACCTGGTTTTAAAATTAACTCATTTTTTACTACGTTTTTATTAACTTGGTTTCTTGTTTGTTTGTTTGTTTGTCCGGTACAAATCTTGCAATTGAATTTTAACATCCCAAGTAGCTAGACATTTGAAACAGACATTTGAACTTTCAGAACAGCTCAGAACACGATGACAATGCATTATTTTAATACTTTTAGTCATTTTTCAGCAGAATTTAATTCGTTTTCAGCAAATTTGCTGAATGAAAAGTTAGTTCGGAAAAAATCCGCAAGTTATTTTATTTGTTTTGTCATATC
>KZ653445.1:35644-47272 GCA_001010745.2 Gerris buenoi
AAAAAAATGTAAATTTTTGAGTTTACCACATTTTTTTGAATTGCGCATGCGCAAATCTAATTATGGACTTCTGTATATTTTTCCTCTGGTTGGGTCAAAAAGTTGCACCAGGGTTCCAAATTTCAGCACTTTCGCTTGAACGGTTCGGGCCCTATGAACCAAAGAGCGACGGACGGACGGACACATCACCCTCGGCATAAGGGTTTTGAGAAGTATCTACAAAACCCTAAAAAGTAGATACGAATACATTTTCTATTTTACAGCTACATAAATCAATTGAGGCATACGCTGGTAAACACATTATGACACTATATTTATGTAATACAGTAATAGTAATAACCTCTACAGTCAACCATAAACCCTCTGCCCGGAACATGATTTGCACCCCAAGTTTGGGAACATTGGTATTTTTTACCAACACCATATTTTTTCCACGTTTTTAGGTTATAATTTCATTAGATGTTCAGTATATGACATATACGTAGTAGAAAACACAATTAAAGACCTTTGTAGCTATCCATTTATAAAAATCATTGAAATAGTGGCAGAGGCGGACCTAGTGAATGGTTTTTGGAGGGGCTAAGCCCCTAACGACACTCACAAAAAGTGTATATATAATCATATATACTATATACCTTCCCTCCCCCCCCCCTTTAAAAGGGGGGTCCGGGGGTTCTCCCCCGGGAATATTTAGAAAAATAAACGTTCAAAATCAGCATTTTAAGCAGTTTTAGACATAAACCCTCACTGCAATCAGGTGGGTTTCGTGTGGAAACTTATATCATTTTAAGTAGTATTTTTTATAAACAATGTTTTGATATTATTTTGATTAGCATGTTACGTGGTGTTAGAATACTCTAATATATTGTGCCAAAGGCGCCCTTTGCAAAACGAAAATGCTACCGCGAATACATAAATAAAATATTAATTTTATTTATCATGGAAACATTGGTTTCCAAACATTTTTTGTTTCTCGGCTGCGCCCTTGCAGATTTCCTGTTCCTCCAAGGGCGCCCTTCGTCTAATTCATTTAGTAAACTTCAATAGGTGTTTAATAAACCCATTCAATTGGATTATTTTCCAAACATTTTTTATTTCTTGGCGTCCTTTGCTGATCCCTCTCGCTCTCGCTCCAAAGGCGCCCTACGTAAGACTATATAACAGCTACACACTTATGCAAATATATAAATATTTCAGTAATTACAGGATTAATTGAGATGGGTTTCCAATCTTATTTGATACTGGGCGCCCTCGATAATATTCGTTGTTCTAAATGGCACCCTTTATCAAATTCATTTAGTCGACTTTAAAAGGAGTAAATTAATCCATTCAATTTGAATTATTTTCGAAATATTATGTCGGTCTTTGCGCCCTTGCTCCAAAGGCGCCCTACGTAATACTACAATTCCAAAACTCTGTGGTTCTAATGGCACCCTTTGTCAAATCGTTCAAAAATTGAAAATGGAAATAAAATAGAGAACACTATTAATATGTCGTCTGGCTTCCTTTCTAGAGGCGTTCTGCGCCAATTTTAGCACTTGCACTTTATCTTTTGCAGTACCAACAAAAGGCTAGCTCGGCGCGGGCGCCCCCTCTAACCCTGCGCCCGGGGCAGACTGCCCCCCCCCCCCCCCCCGCTCTCTATCCGTTACTGTGAGGGCGCACCGGCCAGGGGGCCGGTGGGCCGGCGGGCCAGTCCGCCCCTGGTTTGAGCTAAGCACAAACACGGAAAAGGGGGTAATTCTTCATCAAATTTCTAACAATAAATGTCCTATTAACCCATGGTCTATTATAGACCTTAGTTTTAAAGATATTATCGATGTTTTTAGCAAACATTCGCGTAATAACTCGAATCTATAAAAGATAATTGATCAGGTTCCCTAAATGAAAGCTAACATTTGAATTTTTTCATCTAATAAAACTTAGTTTTTTGATTATTTTTTTCTTCAAAAAAAAAACAAAAAAAAAACACCTACTCATAAATAATACTAACAACTAATTATCTCAATTTTATTTTATTTGAAATATCACGATTGATATCCACATAGCTAGAAATGATTTCTACGTATTTACAAATGAATAATGAATTAATTATGAAAATTATACACAATTAAAATGCGATAATAACTGTAATTTAATACTTTAAGCGTATAAAATTACTTAAGACAGTTTTTTTCTCTTATTTTTCCTTTTCTTAAATATTTAAATTTTACAACGAGGAAGAAACTAAATATAATAATACTCTGGATATTCTCAATGTCTTGGCCGTTAAAACAACTCAATGACCCTGACTTGGTTTCTCAGCTAAACTTTAATATTAAATCCGAATACTTTATGAAAAACATATATATATATATATATATATAACGAAAATGCTACCGCGAATACATAAATAAAATATTAATTTTATTTATCATGGAAACATTGGTTTCCAAACATTTGTTGTTTCTCGGCTGCGCCCTTGCAGATTTCCTGTTCCTCCAAGGGCGCCCTTCGTCTAATTCATTTAGTAAACTTCAATAGGTGTTTAATAAACCCATTCAATTGGATTATTTTCCAAACATTTTTTATTTCTTGGCGTCCTTTGCTGATCCCTCTCGCTCTCGCTCCAAAGGCGCCCTACGTAAGACTATAACNCTTACTAATTGATTCCGAGTACAGTAGTAGGGCCTTTTCAAATGTAAACGTTTCAAGAAAAGCAAAGGGTTTCTCCTTTGTCCCCCGATGTATCAGCACATCGCTAGGTTGAATTTGAAAATATATTTATTTAATAGGTTCTCACACATAAGTAAAAGCCCTTTGAAAAGTATGAACTTCTTAACTTAAGAAGATCTGTTTGGGCACAATTCCTCTATTTTTAACATTTGCCACTCTATTTTCTTTTCTTTTAATTTTGTTTTTAGGGGACCCTTATACATCCCTGAGCTTGCCAGTCCGTCCGTAACGCACTTGATCTCCGAAAGAACCCAACAAAAAAATTATAACTCTGCACTTATGTAAAATAATAGTGTTACACATAAAGTGTAACAACCAATCACTGGAAAATCACAGGGACGTTCCAAAAAATCATCCTTCATAATCTATGGCTTGAAGTTTCAGGGGTTTATTCAACGGAATACATCAGGTTGGGATGTTAAATTAAAGAGGGCGTACTGTGATCAAATATATGTTTTGTTCGTTTTTCTACTCATTTATAATTTCGCCTCATTTTCGTGAAAATAGGATTTCTTTTTAAAAATTAAAGAAAAAAATCAGAGAAATATCATAATTATTCTTTGTAAAAAAAACAAAAAGGGTTTTAAGGGATTTTTTTTTTAAGTGTAGCATATTTTGTGAGAAAAAAGTTTCCTTTCCCCATAAAACTTAACAATTTATTATCTTAGGAACAGATTAGGCTAAATACTTAGGAGTAATTTTATTGCGTTTGGACATTAAAGATGGTTCAAAATTGGCAAATTTTGAATGGCAACCATTTTGATACGGCCGGGGTGATTGATTATTCTGATGGTTAAGAAATCGTCCTATTTGTTAAATTGCCTACAGTCCCTTTGTGTGTGCTGGGAGGCGCATACTTGGCTAATTTGTTTTATTGTTAGCGGTGTGTATGTGACAGTGTCGAAAATAATTTAATGTCTGTGCAAAATGACAACGAAAACTTTTTTTTAGAACAACATCTGACTTGTGAAAACAATTTGAATATTCAACTGAGTTAAATAAACTTTCACGGTCAAATTTTATTTGTGGACAAGGTGTTACTTTTTTTTATGTAAATTGTATTATAATGAAGAGCAATGTCGGGTCACCGAATACTGGAGGCGATAACCTCAGGTCGTTGACTTCATATCGTAGAAACGTCGTCATTGAGTCAACGATGTATTTTCTATGAATTTTTTTAACATACTTCTAAGAATTTTCTGACTTTTTAACAGTAAATACACAAGCCGGCAGAATTTTATTGCTATCTACAAAGGATTTTCCGAAATTTTATGGCAAAGAGGAACAAGGAACATGTATACTTATTTCATTTTAGGGTTATAATTTCTCTGATCATTGTATGGCAACATTTCATCGAAATCGGCTATGAAGTTTAGGCATAAAGCACAAACTAGAAACAGACTTTTTTTAAAACCATTTTTGAAGGCTCAGGTGGACTTTAATACGTGTAAATCAATAAAAGTCGAAGTTTTGCACTATCAAAATACTTTCTCTTTACATGGACTTCAAGGATCGGATATACTATGTATATGAGAATGTACAATACATTAAAAAAATATAGCAAATTCCCTGGCAAAGCACGAGAATTCTGCCAGTTATAGGTGTAAGACAGTTTGGTTGTAGTGGTCTCGAACATAAAACATTTTGATAGTATAACTTCAATTCTATTCAAAATATGCATTATAAAAATGAAGATTAAAAATAATAATACATTCTCCTTTTATTTTGTAATCAAATTAATGTTTTAGAGCTTCCTTCTATCAAATAATTATAAGGAATAAATTGCTAAATAAACTATTATAAATATGTTTCTTTCCAATTATTCTAGTGCTTAGACAGAAGCAACCTTACTTTTAGTTGTGCCGCCCGGAAAATCAACATTTTCCGCCATCTTGAACCTAGTTTGCTGAGTCAGCAAATTTTTTAAAAATTCGTAAAAAAATCAAAAAGTGGACCGATCGAGTTAAAAAAAAAATGTACCTCTCTGTAAGTCGCCAAATTCACTAGATTTAATTTTGATTGTGACTGCCATTTTAAAATTATCTATTATTTAATTTAGAAACTTTGACGCTTAATTATACCGAAAGTATAAATATGTTTTTGACATACAGCATATCGCTGAAACCGGTAAAAAAATAAGGAACAAATATAAAAAAAAACCATGAAATTCCATTGATTAGTTTAAACGTTATAAGCAAACATAATTATTAATTAGTGCGATACTTTCGTTAAATGTAAGTTTGTTTATATCTGTCATTATACCGCCAAAATTCCAATAATTAAATGAAAGAAATAAAATAAATAAATATAATAAAAATAATAAATACATTTACATATTTTTTTATTATTATTGACTGTGATTATTTTTTTTTAATGATAATAAAGAAATCAGTTAGTTCAAAACGGTCACCCGTCCAAGTATTGACCACGCCCAATGCTGCTCCCTCCTGCTGCTTCGCAGCAGGACAGGCCACTTTAGTGGCCTCCGACGTTAGGAAAAGCTCTGAGGTACCCCTTACCTGATTTATTTATTTATTTTGATTTCAGAGGTTAATAAACTAATGTCATGAAGCATTACATTATTTTTTGCGAGAAAAAACATACATAAATGCCACTCATGGAAACTACAATTATGTAAAAGTTTTTACTTACTAATTGATTCCGAGTACAGTAGTAGGGCCTTTTCAAATGTAAACGTTTCAAGAAAAGCAAAGGGTTTCTCCTTTGTCCCCCGATGTATCAGCACATCGCTAGGTTGAATTTGAAAATATATTTATTTAATAGGTTCTCACACATAAGTAAAAGCCCTTTGAAAAGTATGAACTTCTTAACTTAAGAAGATCTGTTTGGGCACAATTCCTCTATTTTTAACATTTGCCACTCTATTTTCTTTTCTTTTAATTTTGTTTTTAGGGGACCCNATGTTTGATTAAGTGGTGTATTTTATCTATTGTCCTTAATTGAATGTGTAATAAATATTAATGGAGATAGATTATTGTGTAATTCCCCTTTTGTTATTATACGAGTAGGATGAATTGTTTCTAATGTATAGTGTAGAGATAGACCCGTTATTTAAAGAACGAGTCAGCTAAAATTAGCCTTTTGCAAAATAAAAAAAATCCTCACTAAATTGAATGATTGGTCGAATGAGCTGTATGCAATTTTAAACAGGCGCGAGAATAGCAACCCCCAGGGAAGGTTATTGTATCCTCGGGATTATAACTTTTTGAAAACGCCAAAATGATGGCAAGCTAAACCACCAAAAAGGACACTTTATTGTTCCTTAGGTTGTTATAACTACACTTAGACGAAATTGTTAAATTAATTTTAGCCCTAAAATTACGATACCTCTAATAAGTTTTCCGTTTAAATAAAAATTTAACCATTGTTTTTCCGGGGAAATCTAGCCAACATGATATTAATGAAAATAAATCCGATGTAGCTGAAAACCGACAACAAATGTATAAAAACCTGTTGAATACTTTTCAAATTTGTTTAATATTTTGCTTTTGAGTTTACCGATCGTTCTGAAGAAAGAACAATTTTTATGACTCCGAATTCAAAAATCCGTTTCAGGTATCAGGAAACATGTTTGGTATAGTGCCTGCCTGTCGGTCGGTCTGTGCATTATTTGTGCAAACCAACACAACTTAAAAAATACTCGTCCTATTTTGATATCATTTAGGTGGTAGGGCATAATTAGTCCATTGTTGATCTCATGTATAAGTTTCAACCTTCTGCGCTCAATTGGTTTTTGTGCTATATGCGGACAACACCTGGGTGATTCTACAGATAGTGGCCGATTTGGCGTACTAGGCTCTTGTAGCTGAACATATTGTTAAATTGCAATTTTTTTTTGCTATATTTTCGTCTTATAAACTCTCTGACCACCAGGCAGTAATTAGTTTGCATTTTCTTTTTCGAATTCTGATGAAATTTTACAAAAAACCAACAAAATTGTCATGACCGTCACGCGTACTCGATACTAATTCTCAACTTCAACAACAATTTTTATTCAATATATCTACTTTCTTATAAGAATCTTCTTTGCTAAATGTTTTGCAGGTCTTCAATGTTCAAATAATAGCCATAACACCTGTTTTACTAAGAATTTTGACATCACATCACCTGGAATAATTCGCGTAACTCAGTAGGTGTCAAGACCGTCACAGTCAACGTTTTAGTTGTTTCAACAGCCAATAGAAATCTATTTTTGTGTAGAATCGTTCATCTATTTAGCTCAGACGTCAGTCTGATATCCACCACGAGTGAGGTTAGAGATTTCGTACCATTTCTCAGGGAGTTTTTTTAGATTTTTATTGTTTTTTTCTTAAAAAAGGTCCAGTGGTCAAATAAATTTTGTAAAGACCGTCACGTCGATTACTTCAAGATTAAGAACGGTAGGATTTTATTATTTTCCATGTACTTTCTACATAAAGATGTTTGTTTAATAAGACCATAATTTGTTCTCTGTAATGCATCTTTTCTGGCTGTCAGTCATTTTCGTTTTGATTTGTCAAGACCGTCACAGTCAAGACCGTCACACTTCTACCTTTACACATGTGACGGTCTTGACTGTTTCGAGACGGTCTTGATATCTTGTATATCATAAATCACTCAAAGAAGCTTTATATTGACTTGCATATTTAGAACAAAGTGGACAGGGACTATTATAGCTTGCATAATCGAGTTACGAGTGTCTTAATAATGAGAGTTATTTAAGGTACGAGAAGCATAGAAGCATAATCGAAAAAAGGAGTGGGAGCTGTCTGTAATTTCTGAAGAGCTTGCAGCAAGGCCGAAGAAAAAAAAGTTGGCAATGATCTTGTTGATCGAATTCTACTATTAATGCTGCTGCATACTGTGTGTCCCTTAAAAGATTTAAAAAAAAAAAAAAAAAAAATAGAGTCAAAAAAGAGAAGATTCTGACTCGTGGTGCGTCACTCCTGCATGCAATTTGCGTGTGAAACATTTCGTTTTGTGAGTTCTAAGTTCTCATAGTAAGCTATACATTTCAGTCTTCGGTGACACACAAAAAACGTCGCCGAGACATAAAAACCTTCAGCCGTCAGCTAGTGTGAAACTGGCTTAAATGTTTGTTACTACTAACAAAATAAAATAAATGATCAGTAGGTACACACGTGACACGTGTGTATTCTTATAAGAAGTCACAGACATTTAAAAGTGTCACAACCTCACATATGAAGTCACGACCGTCACTTGTGAAGTCAAGACCGTCACAGGAATATGTCATGACCGTCACGTAGCAAACTAGCACAAATACCAGCCAAAATGTCCCTAAACCCTAACATCTAGCATCAATATCTTTATATTATGATAAAACAAGGGTAGTTATGTGGAAAATAAGAAGAAATTTGACTTTTATCATGTGTCTACTATGCGTACAAAGAAAATCAAACCTGCGTAAGGCATAATTTGTTTATAAACTTGGTTACAAAACGATTTCTGAAAATCGTGGGTACTTGTAAGCTTTCAATTCTTTCTTTTTTATAAAGTTTAGCAGTTAAGAAGTTAAAATGAGCTAAAGAAACTACAATAAAAGGTCTCAATATGAATCTTACAGGGCTAAGACTTCTTGTGACGGTCATGACACTTTTCATTGAACTAGTTGTACATAACTCGAAATATATATTGACTGGTTCGGAAAATAATGATACCATGATATATTTTTCAAAACTTGACAGTTTTTGCTAATGAAAAATGTAATGGGTTATAGGAAAATTCGTTAAAAAAATTTCAGTCAGTGAAATGTCAAATCGACCACCATCTGTAGAATCACCCACCTATATAACAATCTCATCTAATTTTTAAGAAATATGTGTCACCTATTATTTATACAAATCCAGTTTTATTCCGAGCTCGATGAAATTTTGCACACTTGACATTCAAAACAAGAAGAAGGTCACTGTCTTGTCTCCGGAAACGCCGGGCTTTCTTAAGTTAATAATAAATATAATTGCTAGACGTTTTAGCACCGAATAGTATTAAGAGGATTGGGGTAATGTATTAAATTTAACGGTAACGTCCACAGCGAGATTTTCAGTCTATATTTACATTTATACTCAGATTAAATAACGGACCTTCTATTTTGATGCCAGTATTTGCATGTATTATAATTGTATTGCATCTACTGTTATTTTTGTTCGGGGTCGCAATGCCGATATATAAAAATACTAACGAATTCCAATTTATATTCAGATATAGACTGGTTACAGTATGCATTATCTTGTATTTATAATCCATCATAATATATACAACTGCTGCTCCCAATTACATTTAATTAATATACGCAAGAAAAAACATGTCATTTGTGTTTTAATGAGAGGCATTTAGAAATGAGGTTTAACACCAATACGTAGATATATACTTCTTAATGATAATTTTAGCTCTTTTGGTGATTTGCAGCATTTGATCACCGATCAAACATTTCTCACATCCATAGAATATAGGCCGACCACACAGCCGAACTACACCATTACAGGATCCAATAGGAAACTTGCGATGAACAAAAAAGATCCTATGAACATAGGTTCCTTTGGACAACAACTTTGTTTTCGAGATATTCACAAAGTCGCTGTTATTTTTAACATTCATTTTTAAAATGATCAAATTTACGCTTTATACTATATAATGAAATCAAGGAAGCCCTTTTAAAAACCGCCTCTCAGACAAATAAAAAGATGGAAAAAATAAATAAAATAAAGGAAGAAACGACTAAGTTAATAAATATTCGGGAGGATATGAAAAGAAAACGGAAGAAAACAAAAAGTGAAAAAATAGAATTAAACGTAGTGAGTAAAATTATAAAACGGAAAATAAAAGAAGACCTAAAAGAACACGAGGAAAATATGATAAACGATATTTTGGAAAATTCTAATTCGATGAGAAAAGTTAGAAAAAAGCTCTGTAAAGGGAAAAACTGGATTTCTGGTATCAAGTCCCCGGATGGAACCTTGATAAAAACAGAGATGGTGTTCTTTTAGCCGCCACTACATTCTATAAAAGTCTATATGCACATAATAATAAGGACAACCAAAATGATACGAACATAAACACTGAAAATGAAAGACAAGAAAGAGACTTCCCACAGATTCTTGAGGAGGAGGTGTTAAGAGCAATTAACCAATTAAAAACAAATAAATCCCCAGGCGAGGATAAAATTACCAACGAAATGATAAAAATCGGAGCACCTACACTCACCCCTATAATAACCACTTTATTCAACAAAATAATGGAGGGAGATAGGATACCGATGGAATGGACAGAATCTGAAATCATACTAATCCATAAGAAAGGGGATAAAGAAGATTTAAATAATTACAGGCCGTTAAGCCTGTTGTCGACCATGTCCAAACTTTTCTCCAAAACTCTACAAACAAGAATAAAGCGAGTATTGGAAGAGTATCAACCTATAGAGCAAGCCGGGTTCCGAAAAGGGTTCTTAACTATCGACCATCTACACGTGATAAATCAAGTGATTGAAAAAAGCAAGGGATATAATATGCCTGTATACCTCGCTTTTATTGATTATGAGAAAGCTTTTGATTCTCTTGATCACGAGTTTATGTTTAAAAGTCTTGAAATACCTCAGATAGATAAACTTGTGGTACAAAAAATTAAAGAAGTATATGGCCAAAGTGAAGCCAGAATTAAGCTTGAAAGTACTGGACCGAGATTCTAGCTAGAAAAAGGTGTAAAGCAAGGCGAACCGATGTCTTCCGATCTATTCATAATGGCAAGCGAACATGTTTTTAGCAAGGTAGAATGGAGCAATTTAGGGGGCATAAGGATAAATGGAGAATCTCTAACCCATCTTAGATTTGCCGATGACGTCATTCTATTTGCCTCATCTCCGCAAGAATTATCAAATACGTTAAAACAGCTAAACGATGCCGGAAAAGAAGCAGGTTTCAAAATAAACCCAGGAAAAACAAAGCTAATGACAAACAGGAGTGTAGAACCAATCATTGTAGAGGGAAGAAAGCTTGAGTGGGTCGATCAAACTGTTTATCTCGGTCAAATAGTCTCCTTTAAAAACGCTGCTGAAAAGGAAATAGACAGCAGAATATCCTTAGCGTGGAAGAAATACTGGGCCCACAAATTTATATTTAAAAGCAATATGGCACCGAAGCTAAAATGCCGTGCATTCGACGCTTGTATAATACCATGTTTAACCTACGGGGCGCAAACATGGTCTTTAACAAAAAAAGAAGGTGAAAGGCTAAAAACAGCACAACGCGCAATGGAGAGGAGTATGCTCGGGGTTAAGAAAAGGGACAGAATTAGGAATGAAGAGATAAGAAAAAGAACAGGAGTAAGAGACGTCGTAGTGGAGGTAAGGTCTCTTAAGTGGAAATGGGCTGGGCATGTCTGTAGGCTAAGCGATGACCGATGGACAAAGAAAGTGACCGAGTGGTACCCGCGAGATTTGAAGAGAAGCAGAGGAAGGCCGCATAGAAGATGGAGAGACGACTTAGTTAAAGAAGTTGGATGGGCATGGATGAGGATAGCACAGGATAGAGAAGCATGGAAATCCAAGACGGAGGCCTATGCCCAGAGATGGGCCTAGTTCCAATTTAAGAACAATTTAAAAATCACGTTGTGTTAATCAATAAATAATAATAATTAAAATAAATAAATAATTATATTCAAGATTACATAGATATGTATGGGAATGTACGTATGGATTGAAGATAATATGTATGTTTTTGTTTCAATTTAAGCTTTTTTTATTCTATTTTTTTTTATTATGTTATAATATATAATTCTCATTTTCATTTTAATTATTAAGTAATATGAGTTATGCATTTTGATTATATTCGTTATGTATAAATATGAATATGTTATATTTTGATGTAGTATGGAACTAATAAAGGCTATATTATTATTATT
>KZ653445.1:57536-79131 GCA_001010745.2 Gerris buenoi
GAGAGAGAGAGAGAGTATATAAATAAAAACATATATATATAGAGAGACTTAATGTTATTAAAACGAGATGGAAAAGATAGAAAGTGGTTGGTTATAAATCATGCAGTCGATGGAATTATTACAAAACATTTAATTATTTCTAACCGCGACATGCGATTTTCGATCGTACAAGAATAAAGAGAAAAATCTCGAAAGCAAGGAGAAGCCGTATTTAAGTTTTCTCCATATTCTTCCTAGTATTATCAATTCTTTGAGGAAGTAAGCTTAAACCTTGGTCTCATCTGCTCGGCCTGGGCACTATGATTTACACGGGGCTATTGATCACACTGTTTTCACTACGATTGTACATTGGTGAGTAAAGTAGTTGAATTGCAAACGAGGCACGATGCTAGTAAACAAGGGCCCAATTAAGTGGCCTAATGGATAGGTTTGTCCTCCCCGTTCTACAATTACTTCTTCTCAATACTTCATCAATTTATATTCAATTGCTGATCCTAGGACCACGCTAGTTCATTGCCATCGACTGCGCATCTCGCAGGAGCTCCAGGTTCGATTCCGGCAAGGAGCCGCGCACGGTGACCTCACCGCACCTCCATATAAATAGGTACCTACTTTAGTGAAGTGGCGTCTATCTGCTTACATATGCCAAATATGATACGACCTGACCAAAAACCACTTGTGTGGTAAAAAAACACCCCGCCAAGGCTGTGGTCCAAAAAAGTTGTTGAGGGTAAGGCTCAAGAGCCCTAGACGAATCCAAAAAGCCCTCATTCATTAAAATCGGTTCAGTAGTTTAGGCTGTAGGTGCGTCAACGTTAAACTGACTGCTCGCTAGCTTGGTTTCTCGCTCCGCGTTCAGCTACATGCTAACCCTGTATCATCCATTATATTATAGTTAAGCTCTTTGGCAGAGCTTAAAGCCCCCCACGGATGTTAAGCCACATATTAATATTTATATAATCGAGTAGTGACCCAACGACGATGCACCTCAAAATTATTTATTATTGCTAAGCTAAAGGAACCACCATTTATTTCTTTAAAAATAAATGTTTTGATTTAATAATAAGTTATCTAAATTAATTTGCTTGATTTTACTTTTTTTTAAGTATAAAATTAAGCCCGTTGCCACGGATCTAAGGAATATAAATTAATTAGATTCGATAATTTTATGAGTTGACTCTTCTTCCCCAAACAAAAAAGAACCTAGAGCTTCAACAAAATATTCAACTTGAAATATATTCAACAAAATATATATATATTTTTTTTTTGTTGATTATTAGTTTAATTTGTAATCTTAAAACACATACCAACTGAGTTGAGCATAATATTAAGTTAATATATTTTTATTGCTTGTCACAATTTTTTAAATACTCAATACTCGGTTTAATGATAATATTATGTTTACATTTTGTCAATAATTATAATTTAAAAGTGTTATACAATCTTTATTTATGTAAGTCAAGTTATTTCCTTAATACAACCGGTTTTACACCGAAAACCCGGAGTGACCATAAAGCAATATTATAAAAAGGTTACTGTCATATAACCAAGTTTATATTAAAAAAAGAAGTTTTACTTCTCATAATTCCTAATTTACGCGAATAGAAGGTGCACTAATACTTTAAAAACATTCTTGGTTGCATTCCATTAAAATTATATACATAATTGTTTTGTGATTATGTGTAATATTTCTATTTACAGATATATATGTCAATATGTCAATTACAGATATATGTGTAAAAAAATATGCCAAGTCTCTCGTAAAAAGCAGTGAGATCATAGGTTTAGCCAAGTCTCCCACTGTCCGAGTAAGTTCCACAAGGTCTAATTTATCAAGTGCAAGAACATGATGTTTGTCTGTTCCTCTCTCTATATATACAGCTCAAGGATACGAATTTGTATACAACACTGCATTTAATTTTAGCCTCTTTGGGGTGTGAATTTGCCAAGTCAGAAAAGGTATTTAAATTTAAACGTGTAGAGTGATTTGGGAAAGAGAATAGAGAGAGGAAAAGACAAACATCATGTTCTTGCACTGGATCAATTAGACCTAGTGGAACTTACTCGAACAGTGGGAGACTTGGCTAAACCTATGTCTCACTGCTTTTTACGCGAGACTTGGCTTATTTTTTTCACTAGTGTTTTTGTTGGGATTTCACTTCTTTTTGTAAGTAATTTTTCATGGCCCCAAACAATTTTTCGTTTCCTATCTTTGTTCTTGTTTGATTGTTCTTAGGTATTTTTCTTTCTTTGTTCTTGTAATCTTTCGTATAACTTCTTCGATCTGGAGTAAATATATTTGCACTTTAAGATAACAGTTAATCAATACTGTCAAATCAAACAAAACAAATGTTCTCGAAATCACTTTTCAATTTTAAAATTCTCCACTAGGAAGCTCTAGTGGCGCTGTTTACAATTTTTAAATAATAATAATATAATAATAATAAATATTCTTTATTCCACCACAAAAAAATAAATAAATACATTAAGATAATACAAAAATAAAATAACTATAATAAAAACCAGTTAATGATACAATAAACAATATTGTGTGGTGAGAGTCCTCAGTAGATGTCGCAGCATCTAGAGAGAGAACTCTGTCTCTCAATTTAGTCCATATTTATTTATTTTATTTTATTATTACATTTATAACTCAACTATACATATATTGCACATATATATACACATATACTCACATACATACATACACTAACACACATACATATATACATACTCGTACATACACACATACTTTTACACACACAAATATGTACACTCATACCTATACATATATTATTTATTTTTGAAAACTTTACTTCTTTTTATGGAGTTTATTCATAATTTGGTCTGTAAGTAAGTGTTGTTTTATTCTGTTTTTAAAAGTGTTAAAGTTAGTAATTTGTCTAAGTTCTGTTGGTAGTTTATTGTAATAAATTGGTCCAAGGTACGTTGCGTCGTTGTTTTTTTGTAGTGCGAGTCTGTGGTACCTGCATCATTAGATGGGTCTGTGATCTAGTAGAGTATTTGTGAACTATTGGTATTTTATTAGTGTGGAAAAAATGTAATAAAACTGCTTTCTGATACAAAGATTTAACTGACAATACATTAAAATCGTGAAATGTTAGGTTAGAGGGATATCTTTTTGGTTTTTTCATGGCTATCTTTCTTATGGTTTTTTGAATTTGAATAATAGTTAGTGGTTGGATGTGAGAATTGGCTGTCATACCCCAAGATAAGACACAGTAGTTCATAATGGACTCGACTAGAGCATGTTAGAGCATTCTCATGACAGATTTGTCGGCAAAAAGTCTTACTTGCAAGAAACTGTAGACGGTTCTCCTGACCCTAGCAACCATCCATGAGATATGCTCCTTCCATTTAAGGTTGTTGTCTACTACAACTCCCAGGTATTTAATACTGTCAACTCTGTCTATGTGATTCATGCAAGGACAGTCTTCGTTTTGTCTGTTAGTACAGTCCCTATTATGTATATTAATAGTCATGTAGTCCGGTGGTTGTCCTCTTTGGTCTAGTGAAAAGCACATATATTTGGTCTTAGACATGTTTAATGTCAGTAAGTTATTATCAAACCAGGATTTTACTACGGATATACCCTTTGATGCATTTCGAAAGACCTGATCCCAGGTGCCACCTCTGAAATACAGCAAAGTGTTATCTACAAATGATATTATCTCCGAGTAAACATCGTTTAATTTTAGTAGGTCGTTTAAGTATATCAGGAAGAGCCAGCAAGCTATCACAGTGCTCTGAGGTGTACCGAAAGTTACATTCAACGGTTCACTTACCTGTCCATTCACTTTTACTTGTTGGCATCGATTTTCTAAATAGCTTTTAAACAAGTTATGGCATTTTCCTCTTATACCTATTAAGTGTAACTTCCTAAGTACATAATACCTCATGTGAGACCGTGTCGAAGGCCTTCTTCAAATCTATAAATATAGCTAGAGATTTGTTACCCTTGTCTAAGTCGTTAATTACATGTTCTGTTAGTTTGTATACCGCGTCATTAGTATTTTTATTTTTCATGTATCCGTATTGATTAGAAGAAATAATATAATTTTTTTCTAAGAAGTCAATCAGTCTGGTCTTTATACATTTTTCATTTTTCTATTATTTTAGATATATTGGAAGTAAGAGATATAGGTCTGTAATTAGAAGGGTCAGTCTTTTCTCCTTGTTTATGTATGGGAATTATAGTTGCCTGTTTCAGTATGTCTGGAAATATGCCTTGTTGTAAACATAGGTTACATATGTAAGTCAGAGGTTTAACTATTTTTTCCTGACCCCCCTGTAGGTACTGAGCCCTGATACCGTCTATTCCTGGTGCTTTGTCAGTTCTTGGATTGTTGATATGCTTTCTAATTTCATCTTCAGTTATTAAGTCAAATGTTTCAAGTGTTGTGTTCGTATCTGCGTTAATGTTGTCATTGTCTGTATTATTATTGTTAATAGTTATTTCATCTGCTAGTTGCTTTCCTACATTACTGAAATACTTGTTAAGTTGTTCAGTTATGTCGTGAGATTCAGTATATGTTATGCTTTTTATTTTTATTTCGTTAATAGTATTTTTCAAAAAATGTTTTTTTTTTTTTACAATATTTGAATACGCGGTTTTCTATGAGCCTTTAAAGGAACAAAGAACCAGATTTTTTTCGGATTTTTTAATTTTTCCTTTATTTGTACAATAAACTCTACCTACATACAAAATTTCAAGTTTCTAGGATTGTTAGAAGTGCCTTAGAATTATGATGAGTGAGTGAGTGAGTGACGAAATTACAAAACTTTGGGCTCATAATTATATCTTATGAACTACTATGGATAGAGGTGTGAAATTTTTATTTCCGGTTCAGTTTGTCATGAACTTTAAATTAAAATTAATTTTATATATCTAAGTATCTTCAAAAGGATAATATAGGGGGGTCAAAATTGCCGTGAGTTGGTTCCAGTAAAGGATGGTACGGCTGTGCTCGACTTGGCGGGGGCACTGCCGTGCCCCCAGATNAGTCCGGTTTTTGTCCGTCAGTACAGTCTCCTTTATGTATATTAATAGTCATGTTGTCCAGTGGTTGTCCTCTTTGGTCAAGTGAAAAGCACATATATTTTGTCTTGTCCATGTTTAATGTCAGTAAGTTATTATCAAACCAGGATTTTACTATTGATATTCCCTTTGATGCATTTCGAAACACCTGATCCCAGGTGCCACCTCTGAAATACAGCAAAGTGTCATCCACAAATGAGATTACCTCCGAGTAAACGTCATTTAACTTCAGTAGGTCGTTTAAGTATATCAGGAAGAGCCAGCATGCTATCACAGTGCCCTGAGGTGTACCGAAAGTTACATTCAACGGTTCACTTACCTGTCCGTTCACTTTTACTTGTTGGCAACGATTTTCTAAATAGCTTTTAAACAAGTTATGGCATTTTCCTCTTATACCTATTGAGTGTAAATTCCTAAGTAATACCTCATGTGAGACCGTGTCGAAGGCCTTCTTCAAATCTATAAATATAGCTAGAGATTTGTTACCCTTGTCTAAGTCGTTAATTACATGTTCTGTTAGTTTGTATACCGCGTCATTAGTATTTTTATTTTTCATGTATCCGTACTGATTAGAAGAAATAATATAATTTTTTTCTAAGAAGTCAGTCAGTCTGGTCTTTATACATTTTTCTATTATTTTAGATATATTGGAAGTAAGAGATATAGGTCTGTAATTAGAAGGGTCAGTCTTTTCTCCTTGTTTATGTATGGGAATTATAGTTGCCTGTTTCAGTATGTCTGGAAATATGCCTTGTTGTAAACATAGGTTACATATGTAAGTCAGAGGTTTAACTATTTTTTCCTGACCCCCCTGTAGGTACTGAGCCCTGATACCGTCTATTCCTGGTGCTTTGTCAGTTCTTGGATTGTTGATATGCTTTCTAATTTCATCTTCAGTTATTAAGTCAAATGTTTCAAGTGTTGTGTTCGTATCTGCGTTAATGTTGTCATTGTCTGTATTATTATTGTTAATAGTTATTTCATCTGCTAGTTGCTTTCCTACATTACTGAAATACTTGTTAAGTTGTTCAGTTATGTCGTGAGATTCAGTATATGTTATGCTTTTTATTTTTATTTCGTTAATAGTATTTTTCAAAAAATGTTTTTTTTTTTTTACAATATTTGAATACGCGGTTTTCTATGAGCCTTTAAAGGAACAAAGAACCAGATTTTTTTCGGATTTTTTAATTTTTCCTTTATTTGTACAATAAACTCTACCTACATACAAAATTTCAAGTTTCTAGGATTGTTAGAAGTGCCTTAGAATTATGATGAGTGAGTGAGTGAGTGACGAAATTACAAAACTTTGGGCTCATAATTATATCTTATGAACTACTATGGATAGAGGTGTGAAATTTTTATTTCCGGTTCAGTTTGTCATGAACTTTAAATTAAAATTAATTTTATATATCTAAGTATCTTCAAAAGGATAATATAGGGGGGTCAAAATTGCCGTGAGTTGGTTCCAGTAAAGGATGGTACGGCTGTGCTCGACTTGGCGGGGGCACTACCGTGCCCCCAGATATTTTAACAAAAATTGGTCCTAGACAACTCAGATATACTTTCTCATAATTACTTTTAACCCAGTGTTTTTTTATTATTTAATTATTATTGAACATTATATCAAAATTTATCATATAAATTATAAATAACTTCAACTCGATGAGGAATCAAACCCGGCCTCTTTCCGTTCGCGTTTACAGACAATTTTAAAACACTATTTATGACTCAAGGAATTTCAAAATGTGTCCTTCATAATCGAAGTTTTACGCCATCATAATACTTTCTCTTTATATGAGAAAGTAAAAATGAATTTTGCCTTCCGAGCTTACCAGGGTGTGATTCTGTAACTTGGAAATCTCCCATAACAAACATTTATGTTTAAAACGTTTGTATAAGACGCGTACCGTACGTAGCCTGTAAACGCAAATCTCTAACTTTAGTTTTTATTGAACTACAAAAAATACTTTGGTTTTGATATACAAATACTCCAAAAGTGATGATGTTTTTCTTTTTTTAATAGATGATAGATTTTAACGCAATGGATATCTATCGAAAAACAAATTCTCAGCGACGCTCAAATGAAAAAAAAAAAAAAAAAATATTAGATTTAAGTTTGTGGTGTGTATTTGCCAAGTTAAACAATATTTTTAAATTTAAACGTGTAGAGTGATTTAGGAAAGAGAATAAAGAGAGGGTCAGACAAACATCATGTACTTGCACTGGATAAATTAGACCTAGTAGAACTTACACGGACAGTGGGAGACTTGGCTAAACCTATGATCTCACAACTTTTTACGCGAGACTTGGCTTATTTTTTTACTTTAGAGTTTTTGTTGGGTTATATATAATCTTGAAAATAGTTCCGGCACTTTTTGTTGAAAGATTCTGAGTTTAAAGAGAATTAAACTGAAATATCTAGACTTCGGAGTTATTGATGAAGATAAATATTAATTGCAAATGACAAGAGGACGGATTCGATTCCCTGCCTGGAAGGAATTCTTGCTGAATAATAAATAAAGGTAACCGTGAAAACCCCGTAAGCGAGCAACATTTCACGGCAATAACAATGTGGTTAACACACGCTAATAGCCAAGATATATTGATCAAAATCCATAAATAATGGCGGGCTATAAAGAAATAATGCCAGGCCATAAGAACATATTGCCATCAATGTTTCTGGATTGTAAGCGACGTAGCCTGGCCATAATTGCCAGCCATATGTTACCGTAAAATGTTGTTTACCAAGCTCTTTACGAGTTGCACAAGACAGACTGTTCTTATTTTTAATTTTGATCCTAAAAAACGACCTTAACTTCTTAAAACGTTATCCGGATCCTCTTTTATATTATTTTCAAGTTCCACGTACAGTAATTCCGTCACACATGTTAGTAGTATGTTGAACTTATGATTCCTACCTGTTTAGTCGGAGACAAAAGGTCTGGGGGAATCCCATTTTTTGATGTTCAAACCCAGTTCAACTGGAAAAACCGGGTTCATACACAAACACATCCTAATACATATATGTATTATCTTTACTTTAGGATCTTCAACTTTGACATTTTTAAATATTTTTTTTTATAATTTATTATAGTGGTTCACAAAACCGAATTATTTAAATTTACTAACTGTTTTATTTTATATTTTCATTAAAAATGTTTTCAAGAAAAAATAATCTGTCTAAGAAACTCGAACAAAAGTTTCTCATATACATAGATCAACTGACAGTGGCGTTGCCAGGGGGGTGCGACCCGCACCAGGTACCGTGACTAGAGGGGTGTAAGATTTTAAAATGTATACTTGTTTATTTAATGCAATTTGTTTAAAATAACATTTTGCTTCAGTTATAAACTGTTGAAGATAGTTGATAAACAGTAGCTGATTGAGACAAACGGTAGTTAGAGTTATGAGTTTGAGTGATAACTGTTGGTAGAGTTGTAGGGTGATATGGGGAAGAAGTGCGCACAAAGCTAGTGCGTAGACGTAAACAGCGTAAGATTCAATCTGTCAAGAAAGTAGTGAACCGTGTGCTGTTCTGTGACTTGACATCAGTGCACGCATCAAAATAGATATATAGAATATAGATAAAAGTAGTGGAAGTCTATCGGTGTGTTTTGTGTTTGTCTATACTGAAGTTAAATCATATAGCATCTAATTAATTAATTAATATATTTAAAAAATGTTCAACATATGTTTTTTTTTTCCACTTCGTTTAAGATTTCCACAAAAAACGGAAACTTAATTTTCCCAGTAACGACTTATATGGTTAAAATTTAATTTATATCAATTACATTTTAGAATTATTAAGAATAGTTTTTGAGAAATAGCCTTTTTCACTGACTTGTATAAAGTTGATAAGTGGTGAAAAAAGTAACGAAGAAGATACTTCTAAGTGTAAAGATTGTGAAGAAGTTTATGACTATAATATTTCGCCCCTTGAGAGACGCTATCTTCAGGCCTGTTACTATGATGTTTTAATAGTTTCCAATTAGGTTCGTAAACTTAAAATTGTTAACTTTTTGGATAAATGAAAAGTTGTTTGGATAAATGAAAACATAAATCACACTATTCTTTCATATATTAGCTTAATTCATATATTCATATATTAAGTGACACTTAATTTTGTGCGGAATTAGAGTTAACGTATAATTCATTAAATTAAGAGTGACGTACGATTTTTAACATTTAGTGAAGTACTATCCAAGTACTTTTAGGGTTTCGTAGATTATTAGGCATATACGAGATTATATTATAAATTAAATTATTTTAATATCCCCATCCTGCGCTTGATGAAAGTTAAAATATAAACAAATTAAGGCGGGAGACTCAAAAAAAAGAACCAAAAATAGAAGGATCCCTAGTTCGATCCTCGGGAAGATAACAATGTGCTTTATAGCCCCTAAATTTAGAGCTAAAATTAAATTCTCGATTTTATGTGAATGTATGATTTTTGCTAAACGTGTACGCCAAATTTTTCTGAAATCAGCCCAGTAGTTTAGGCTAGGCGCATCTCCTCAACTACAGACGACAGACTGAAATTTTTTAAAAACCACTTTTTAGGACTCCGTAACGTGCAAATACAGTTAAATACGACTTATACAGTTAAATACGACTTATTCAGNGTACGCCACTGGCTTTACTCTAGAGTTTTTGTTGGGTTATATATAATCTTGAAAATAGTTCCGGCACTTTTTGTTGAAAGATTCTGAGTTTAAAGAGAATTAAACTGAAATATCTAGACTTCGGAGTTATTGATGAAGATAAATATTAATTGCAAATGACAAGAGGACGGATTCGATTCCCTGCCTGGAAGGAATTCTTGCTGAATAATAAATAAAGGTAACCGTGAAAACCCCGTAAGCGAGCAACATTTCACGGCAATAACAATGTGGTTAACACACGCTAATAGCCAAGATATATTGATCAAAATCCATAAATAATGGCGGGCTATAAAGAAATAATGCCAGGCCATAAGAACATATTGCCATCAATGTTTCTGGATTGTAAGCGACGTAGCCTGGCCATAATTGCCAGCCATATGTTACCGTAAAATGTTGTTTACCAAGCTCTTTACGAGTTGCACAAGACAGACTGTTCTTATTTTTAATTTTGATCCTAAAAAACGACCTTAACTTCTTAAAACGTTATCCGGATCCTCTTTTATATTATTTTCAAGTTCCACGTACAGTAATTCCGTCACACATGTTAGTAGTATGTTGAACTTATGATTCCTACCTGTTTAGTCGGAGACAAAAGGTCTGGGGGAATCCCATTTTTTGATGTTCAAACCCAGTTCAACTGGAAAAACCGGGTTCATACACAAACACATCCTAATACATATATGTATTATCTTTACTTTAGGATCTTCAACTTTGACATTTTTAAATATTTTTTTTTATAATTTATTATAGTGGTTCACAAAACCGAATTATTTAAATTTACTAACTGTTTTATTTTATATTTTCATTAAAAATGTTTTCAAGAAAAAATAATCTGTCTAAGAAACTCGAACAAAAGTTTCTCATATACATAGATCAACTGACAGTGGCGTTGCCAGGGGGGTGCGACCCGCACCAGGTACCGTGACTAGAGGGGTGTAAGATTTTAAAATGTATACTTGTTTATTTAATGCAATTTGTTTAAAATAACATTTTGCTTCAGTTATAAACTGTTGAAGATAGTTGATAAACAGTAGCTGATTGAGACAAACGGTAGTTAGAGTTATGAGTTTGAGTGATAACTGTTGGTAGAGTTGTAGGGTGATATGGGGAAGAAGTGCGCACAAAGCTAGTGCGTAGACGTAAACAGCGTAAGATTCAATCTGTCAAGAAAGTAGTGAACCGTGTGCTGTTCTGTGACTTGACATCAGTGCACGCATCAAAATAGATATATAGAATATAGATAAAAGTAGTGGAAGTCTATCGGTGTGTTTTGTGTTTGTCTATACTGAAGTTAAATCATATAGCATCTAATTAATTAATTAATATATTTAAAAAATGTTCAACATATGTTTTTTTTTTCCACTTCGTTTAAGATTTCCACAAAAAACGGAAACTTAATTTTCCCAGTAACGACTTATATGGTTAAAATTTAATTTATATCAATTACATTTTAGAATTATTAAGAATAGTTTTTGAGAAATAGCCTTTTTCACTGACTTGTATAAAGTTGATAAGTGGTGAAAAAAGTAACGAAGAAGATACTTCTAAGTGTAAAGATTGTGAAGAAGTTTATGACTATAATATTTCGCCCCTTGAGAGACGCTATCTTCAGGCCTGTTACTATGATGTTTTAATAGTTTCCAATTAGGTTCGTAAACTTAAAATTGTTAACTTTTTGGATAAATGAAAAGTTGTTTGGATAAATGAAAACATAAATCACACTATTCTTTCATATATTAGCTTAATTCATATATTCATATATTAAGTGACACTTAATTTTGTGCGGAATTAGAGTTAACGTATAATTCATTAAATTAAGAGTGACGTACGATTTTTAACATTTAGTGAAGTACTATCCAAGTACTTTTAGGGTTTCGTAGATTATTAGGCATATACGAGATTATATTATAAATTAAATTATTTTAATATCCCCATCCTGCGCTTGATGAAAGTTAAAATATAAACAAATTAAGGCGGGAGACTCAAAAAAAAGAACCAAAAATAGAAGGATCCCTAGTTCGATCCTCGGGAAGATAACAATGTGCTTTATAGCCCCTAAATTTAGAGCTAAAATTAAATTCTCGATTTTATGTGAATGTATGATTTTTGCTAAACGTGTACGCCAAATTTTTCTGAAATCAGCCCAGTAGTTTAGGCTAGGCGCATCTCCTCAACTACAGACGACAGACTGAAATTTTTTAAAAACCACTTTTTAGGACTCCGTAACGTGCAAATACAGTTAAATACGACTTATACAGTTAAATACGACTTATTCAGTTAAATTTAATTTTATCTGGACTAAATTTTAATCAAAATTATTATCAATCGTTATAAAAAAAACCTGAGGACGAGGAAGAAACCCGCGAAAAACAAGAATATTCAGTAATAAATCTAGATTTGCTTGAGGAGACCGCAAGCAGAGGTTTGTAAATCCCGAAGTTTCGAACCCACTACAGAGATCGTTATCAAGTGTGTTGCTGCTCATGATTAGAGTAATTTGCAACTCAAAGTCATCATCAACTGACTCATCTTGATCAACACTCTTAAAAATTGTCCGTGTAATTTACACGGAATATTCTTGAGGTGTTGATCAAGATGAGTCAGTTGTTAATGACTTTGAGTTTCAAATGACTCTAGTCATGAGCAACAACACACTTGATAACGATCTACGATCTCTGTAGTGGGTTCGAAACGTCGGGATTCACAAAATCACTCTGACGCAGTTCCCTGTGTGGAAAATCTAAATTTATTAGACTCTGACCGCGGAACTTACACTAAAGGTCAAGTTGTGATTCATTTATAAATATCTAATTTAAATAAAGAGGTTGTAAAAAAACATTAAGGTATTTCCACTATCTTCCTACGCATTCTTAAACTTATTATACTTACAATATTATATCCACCTATTAGTTCTAATCTCGTACTGCAATATAATTTTTATCAATTGCAATGCTAGAAAACATATTTATAAAAACAAAAGGTTACGATCACCAAGGACATTTCCTCATTGCTAAAATGCATATTTTCAAATGGATTTATCATAAGTTATAATATTTATCGAGGAAGATCTGTTCTCGATATGTTCGTGTTTAAACAAGTTTTTCATGTCGTATTTCTTTTAAAAAGATTATTTTTTATTTTTTTCAAATCAGTTAAGGTATCGGAGTTGATAAATCAATAGACATTTCTACACATGATTTTAATGTTTGACTCGTGACTGGATTACATTTAAAAAAAAAAAAGTTCGTGTTGTGTTTAGTTGTAGAGTGTACATATTGATTTGAAACCTATCTTTTGAAGGATCTACAGACAGTAATATTGTAATTCATAAGCAAACCATGTTCGTCTGAAGAAGTTAAATGCGTGCATGGTAGTACAAACGCTTTTGGTTGAGAAATGGTTTAAGTCTTATACCTTAACGTAACAATTTTGCATTTAAAGAATACATTTTTTTTAAGTAACATTGATAACATAATTAAATTACAATATTTAAAATTAATAACTTATATTGTTTCTTTTCTTGTCATAGTCTAGAGCCGATTAATGGTCCTAATTGTTTTATATACATCTATTTTTGTAATGTTTGCAAGTCAAAAAAATAAAGTAATTAATATGAGTGAACAAAAGTCATGTTGCTTTCAAGGTCATTTTAGTTAAAATATGGTCACCGAATTTTTAAATATGGCCATTAGCCTATTTCTTTTTAGTACCAATTAATAATAAAGTTCTAGGTCATGTGATAACCTCGAATTAAAGCTGTTCTGTTACATAGAATCATCAATAGGAAATTAATAGCAATCCTAATACTTTTCATAAAAAAATATCACTGGGAGTTAATTAATAGCAATCCTTTTCAAATAAACATCATCCCGAGTTAATTAATTGCAATCCTTTTCAAATAAACATCATTGGGAGTTAATGGAGATAATCAATAGCAATCCTTTTCAACTAAACATCATCAGGAGTTAATCAATAGTAATCCTTTTCAAATAAACATCATTAGGAGTTAATGGAGATAATCAATAGCAATCCTTTTCAACTAAACATCATTGGGAGTTAATGGAGATAATCAATAGCAATCCTTTTCAAATAAACATCATCAGGAGTTTATCAATAGCAATTATTTTTTCTTAATTTTAGGCCTCGATGAGAATATATTGTTATATTTAATATCCTGCATTCTCTTTGCATGTGTTTTTTGTTTTACTTTTCCTCACCTTCTCCGAAGGTATATACAGAGTGTGGCAAAAGTTCGGCAACGGCTAATTATCTCCGTTAATATTTGAGATATCAAACTGCGGTTTGTTGCAATATTCATCATGCATAAAAAACTACTTTTTTTGGTGAGTACCCATTTTCCTGCCATTTTGGTTGCCGCCATATTTTATTCAACTTTAAAATTTCAAATTGGAACCACTATACTGTGATACATATTTGGAAAGGCCTTGAAAAAAGAAAACATTGGCCGCAAACCAGATCTTTCGCCGTTTCAAAATGGCGGCCAGTTAAAATTTGAAAATTGACACTTTCAACGCTTTATTGCTGCTAAAATAAGGTTTTAAGAGAGAAAAAAATAAAAGTAAAATTATCCTATTTTAAACTAAAAAATTCAAAAATTAGTTTAAAAAAATATTTTCAATAACATTTTCGGTTGCAAGTAAAATGACTACGTCAGTTGCTGTAGCAACCAAATAAAAATGAAAATTTGGAAAAATAGCGTTGAGCTTTTATTTTTTACCATAAAATAAGACAAATTTAGTCTTGCAATTTTTCCCCTAAAACCTTTTCTTTGGCTGTAATTAAACGTCAAAAAATGTCAATTTTGTAATTTCAACTGGCCACCATTTTTAAACGGCGAAAGATAGAAAGCTCTGGTTTGCGGAAAATGTTTTCTTTTTTCAAGGCCTTTCCAAATATGTATAACAATATAGAGATTCCAATTTTAAATTTTAAAGTTGAAACCAATATGGCGGCAACCAAAATGGCGGGAAAATGGGTACCCACCAAAAAAAGTAGTTTTTTATGCATGATGAAAATAGCCACAAACCGCAGTTTGATATCTCAAATATGAACGGTGATAATTAGCCGTTGCCGAACTTTTGCCACACCCTGTATATAGGAAAAATATCGATTTCACCCAAAATAAGGAATAAATTATATAAAAAAAAAAAGATTAAAATCCATTAATTAGTTTAAAAGTTATAAGCGAACATAATTATTAATTAGAGCGATACTTAAGTTTGTTTACATCTGTCAAAATTTAAATAATTAAATAAATGAAATAAAATAATGTATAATTATTTTTTTTGGATAATGATAATGAGCAGGAGATTTCATTCAAGTGGTCTCTTAAGTGAGGAAATGTTCCGAGGTACCCCGCACCCGATTTTGAGATTTTAAATTTCTCATTTGTGTAGTATATGTCTATAACATATACCTACTGCCTAAATAAAGAAGAACATAGCATAAAAAACCCTCTTTGAATAATTTCTCTATAAAACGTATTGTGATGGGACGAAATTTCATTTTTGGATTAAAATGGATTTACTCTATTTGAGTAGGGGACCGCAAAGTTGTCCAAAAATTTGGTTTCTAAAATGTCTGTTTGCCTGTACAACCGTGCTTATCCGAAATTATTTGATGGATTAGTTGATATTGTATGAATAATAGCTCTAAACGTAGGGGAATCTGTCTCTTAAAATCTCTGAAAAAAATGAAGAAAGTATTTCTTAAAAACGGTTCCGACGATAATTTGCAAAATTCAATGTCTCAGTCAATTTAAACATAATAATTAAATCATTAATGTGAAACACTCAACAATAGGACTTTTATAGTAACTTTGTTAATTTAATAAAAAAAAAAAATCCAGCTTGATGTTATTCACACTCTTAACCACACTATCTCCTGAGTTACTAGTGCATTATGTAGAAATTATCATGATTTAACTGAAAATCGAAAATGAAATGTAAACGCCTGTTTAATAACTAATAAAACTTTTAAATATGATTTACAATAAATTAATTAAATGATATAAAATCAAGTGATTTAAATTAAGTATCACTGTATATACAATAAAATTCAGACCTAAGTAATTTTAAGTGTTATTTTCCTTATATATTTTGGTGCTTAACATTATCACTATTGTATTGCAAGAACGATAATAATTTATTTTAATATAAAATACAGAGTAAAAAAATACATTTGGGTTTTCTTCTACTTTTACATATGTAGGAGAATTTAAACATTTACAAAATAGACTTTTCATTATAATGACAGAGTGAACTAATGCTTTATTTGTTTAAGGAAACGGTTGATTTAATGAACACGTACTGTTTTAAAATCAGGCAACTCATGGAGTTTGTAAGAATTAATAGGATGCCCTTAAACTCGTTTGTATCCAGGGCGACGAGAGAATCAGTCGAGGTAGACATTCGAGACGAGCCCACCTGTTAGGCCACTTTTGATTTCGTATACTAAAAGCTGTGTTACGTCATTATGCATATACACTGCTGTACAGTATTATTAACCTTCCTAAATGGACGACTGATCTTCGAGCATTCTTCCTTTATACAGGAATTCAGTGGCGTCATTAAGGAGTAGCAATGAGGCAACCTAACGATAAATTTAAATTGTTAACACTATATTAAAAAAGGACATTAATGTGGAGGAGGAAGTGGAAATTGTACACATAATTTCCTTTTATTGGGTGAAAGTTCACTTGAGTATGGGTGCATTTGTATGGAGTAAGGAATATATTTAAAAAAATATATATGTTACTAAAAAATTAGGATACGAGCAATAAAAAAATAGACTGCCNAGGTGTAAATAAATGTGTGTTTGTGTAAATAAATATACCTATGTTGTATGTAGTTGTAACCAAGTGGGCGCTGAAGGTTAAAACTCATAAGGGAACAACAATGGGCTAATTCTGACCTAACCATAAACATTTCATAAAAATCAGACGAGTAGTTTTAAAGAAATGCTGGGTCGCAAAATTTGAGCGACAGACAGACACGGAAACAAAAATGTTTCCCGATGTCTAAAACGACTTTCTGTCTTGGAATTTTTGAAATCGGAGACATAAAAACAATTATTTTAAATTATTTCATATTTTTTCATAGTTTTTGGTGGGTAGTGCCCCAAAATTTACAGCTAATATTCATTTATCGATTTCGCCTCGGGGTATGATTTTTCTGAATCTGTAGGCCAAATTTCATCATAATTAGCCCAGTAGTGCGTAGGCTTCACGCGATAGACAAACAGATATATATATTTTTTTTTTTTCCATTTCATTATTATTATTATTATTATTTTTTTTTTTTAAATAAAAACCACTTTATTGGAGTCAGAGGACTCAAAACGTGTAAATCCATAAAAATCTCAAAATCTAATTTTGGCTCCGTCACAATACTTTCTCATTATATACACTACGTATATGAGAAAGTAAAAAAGTAAATCAAGACGGTGTAAAATACGCGGACAATGGAAAAATTGCGCAGTGAATGATTTCTATGTCATTACACGGTAGTGTAATTATTATGTACTGTAAACCAGGTCCTGTAATTTTACTGGTAATTATTATTAATAAAACGAAACCTTAACCTTGCAATATTATATAATGGATTTCTTTAATAACTTCTATTTTTTTTAATCTACCTTCCATAGCACATTTTATTAGAATTACGAATTATGAAGTTATAACTCATAGATTATAAGTCATTAATTAAAATATACGGATACAAATTTGAAAATGAATTTAGCGGGACAAAATTTTCAACCGATTTCTTCAAAACTTAAAACTATTTGCTAATTTAACAACTAAAACTTTAGTTATATTAAAATAAGGAAAAGTGATAGTAATGACACCTCAGTGTTTAGACACCATACTTAAAAATTCCCTTAATTTACACTTTTAATATTTTAAAAATTAGATATGTATGTATTGACGTATGAATAAGAATTATTTAATGTTTAACACCTGATTCATAGTGTTAGATGTTAGATCACCAGGGGATTTCCGTGCTGTCTAAAGAATGTTTACGTTATGTTTATTCCCAGCAACATACGAATACTTAAAAACCAGACTACAACCTATGTGCAAATACCATATAAAATTGGTTTGGTTAACCATATAGGAAAAAAAAACTCTGGACATAAAAAATTCCATAAGAAGCGGGGAAACAAATTGTTTAGGTATCCGGAATAGACGTTTTAAGGTCACTTCTAAAAAACTTAATTTCCATTTTTTTTTTTAAATAATCATTCTGACACAACTCATACAAATAATTTTCATAAAAAAAGTCCGCAGTCATGCACCATGACTTAATGAGCGAATTTTCAAAGAAATCTACGTATTATTGGCTTATGATAATATAGGAAAATTTTGGTTTAGAATTTGCATGGGTGAAAAATTGGTACCTAGGGGTACGGGGTACAAAAGTCAAAATAGTAGTTACCCTTCAAGATGCATATTGTTGGAAAGCTCTTTAAGAGTACAGTAATTGTTGTTATGTACACTTTTATCACATTTTCATATAAAAGGGAGGTAAAATGGAAAAAACATGTTTTTATGCTATTTTTGTCCCTAAATGGTCAAAATTTGACCCCTTAATGGACTCCAAAAATTCTGCCCAATGGACTAATCCTTTCTTTTGATATTATTGACATTTTAAAATTTGTTTGAAATTTTTAAGTGCATCCTAAGGGGAGATATCGTCTGGAGTGACACATATATACATACATACAGAGAGTCGGAGATAAATTCCTCACTAATCATATAATATGTATATGTGAGCAAGGTATCAGTTGATATCAATCAAGAAGAATCTTCATCCCGAGCGATGTTTTATCCCAAAACCTGCTAAGTAATCAAACAGTCGATAATAGGGCGCCCAGTTATTAGCTGCTACCCGGTAGTTTAAATTTGTTCTATTCTAGTGTAAAATTATAACTTGGAGGTTTATCATTAGATAATTTTGAGGATTAACTTGAGATAAGATAATTACTGGATGGTTCAAGATAATTAATGATATGGTTTAAAGATTTACTGGGGTTCACAATGCAGAGCATTGATGTTGTAAGACCCAGTCGTTTCCGTAATTCTGAAACTGTGCGGATACGTGCGAATACCTGCCTTTGATCGCTTCAGATCACTCATCTAATAATCTGCCAAGTAAGTTAAAATTCAGTGGCACAGATCGTTAATTTAGATCGTGAAATGGTTCCCAGTTTGGAGTAGTTGTTACTAGGTTGTGTTTAGATACCATAGTCCCAGGTAAGCCCTTCTTTAACCGATAAGGTTTCTTTGCATAGTGTTAAGGAAACGTCCCAAATCTATACAGCATTGCAACATTTAGAAAAATCGTACTCGGAGACAATTGTTAGCTTTAAGTTCAGGCTAGACTCTTCCAAAATCGAANATATATATATATATATATATATATATAAACATAAACATGTCTGTTTATGAGTATAACTTATATTGACAGTGGGCAGTTAAAAATTTGCATATAAATATTTAGATGTTAAGGAATTGCCGGTTATGAAAGCCTTTGAATAAATCATATTGCTTATACTTCCATATAGTCCTGTCTATATTTATACTTCTTTATTTCAAGTACAACTTTATGCCTTAGATGCTTAGAAATACATGAGGTATTCCTTCAGGCTATTGTTATCGGACTTAATCTTCAAGTAAGTTCTGAGAGGTTTTTTTAAGCCCTTTGTTTCGTATTATGATTGTGAGATAATAATAATAATTTTTATTTTTAGATAAAAGAAAAAAAAAATCACAATAAATTAGTAATAAATAAAATATTATTCTAATATTTAAAGACAATTTAATTACCTTTCATTTGCAACTAAGTTCGATCCGATATCTCGGAAAATAAGTTATGATGATATGTTCTTTCCTCCTTTTATTCTGTTCTTTATTTGTAGAACTGCAATTTTATATGCAATCAGTGGTAGAGTTAATTTTGCTCATATGACTTGTATAGTATGAGAAGAAAGTAGCCTAGTGACTACTCCGGTTTTGCGTGAGAATTAAAAATTGGAATAAGTAGATAAAAATAAAATAAATAAATAAAAATCATTAAGTAGATAAAAATAAAATAAATATAAATAAAGGTGATAGCGGGATTTGGATAGATTTCGAATTAATGGAATATTGAGATCATTGTGGAGATAATGAGGTTGGAAACATAGTATGGAGCTTCAGTGATTATTCTTAGGCTCTTGGACTAGGTAATTTGGAAACGGCAGGACTTGGTCGGGCTTGTGTAAAAAAATATCTTTCATGTAAATTGAAAAAAAATTGTTCCTGTTAATTTTATTTTCTTATACTACTTTTACTGTTGTTACTAGATATTTAAAACTCGTTCTTTTGGGCCTCGCAAGACCCCGCTGGGGGAGACCCCAAGACCCCCGGATAATATTAATTAGAGCCCGTGGCTAAAAGTAAAGAAGCATGGAACACGCTTTAACCGCGCTTTTGTTGGTTGTACGTAAAAATCATTAGAAAATTTCTTCCGCGTGACACATCCGCGTTCCTCAAAAACGTATATACAGATACTTTTTGGTGGTTAGGTCAAGGCTAAAGCATGTTCCATGCTAAAAAATCAACATTGAAATGGGCAATATTTTTGGGTGCAAAGGATGATGTTAATATGGAACAATTATGGTCAAATTTTAATATATCATCCAAATTTCATTAAAATGGGCCCAGTGATTTTTAAGATAGACAAATAGGCAAGAGAACAAAAGGATTAAAGAGATGAAATAATTGGTAGACCCTACTGTGCCATACATGTATAGAAAGGAGGAAAATGGAAAACCCTCACCTTCCTCCTTGTGAATTTGGAGAATTTCGTTCTTCAGAATTATCACAATGTGTCCGTCACCGGTAAAATGATAGAATAATTTTAGTTGCCTTCGGGGTTAAAGAATCGAATCCCCAAGTTTGAAACAAGGACCGAAATAACCTGTAAACATGTATATGTATAAGAGGCCACACATAGTTTTATCCGCGAATAATTTTGAGAAATATATTTAAATTTATATAAAATCGCATGAGCAAAACTCTTAACATCGATGAGGCAATATAAACGTCTGTGAAATGACGTCATAAGCCCCCAAACCAAATATGGGGTAAGTTAAAAGGAGTAGTTCAGATCAAAAGTAACGAAATATGATGCGGGCTTGATTTCAACATTTGGATTTTATATTTGGCACTTAAAACTTAACTATCAATGGAACAATATTTCATTTCCTTCCATTATAAATATGAAAGGACACACACAACTATATATTATATATGTTCTCCAAAAAATGGAAAATATTTTTTCCGGTAACAGCTTTGACGGTTTTTATTTTAAATTCTAAAATAAAAAAAATTCTACCTGGAATTTAATTAAATAAATAATAATAAAAAATTTTACACGTATAGTTTATTTAAATTCGAATAAATGTCGCTTTCCCAGGAAACATCTAGTTTTCGAGGTAAAAATAAATATGTCCCAATGAAATCAAAACCCAAATGTTAAAAATATATTTAAGAATAAATAATTTAATTTAGATGATATGGGATTTATTGCGAGTCCACAGATCACAGACAACTCATACATTTTCCTTTTTTGAACTCAAGGGACTATAAAACCATCCATGAAAATAATGTAAATGTAACAGGGAAAATTGACAAATGTTTTCAAGAGTGAAACAAATTAATAGAATTTCGGTTTTGTTTATTGGTTTGCATGTATACGATACAAATGGCTAAAGTGTTTAATTTCCTGTTGTTGACATCTACAGCTTGCACACGATTTCTTACATCAGAATCTTCGTCCTGGCCTTAATTAAACTTGGCAATTCAAAAAAA
>KZ653446.1:4507-22636 GCA_001010745.2 Gerris buenoi
AGCGGAGTCAGCTAGACTCCGCTACAGTCCGCTCGACTCCGCTCCGCTTTCGGTTGCCGCACCCCTTGGACTCAGCTACACTCAGCTTCACTCCGCTCCGCTCCGCTCAGCTTCTGGTGGCCGATCGGCCTAAAGAATAAATCTAAGTCCATGAATATTCAACAGGCTGTTGTATTCTTAGCCGTACCTTTTTCTTTTTTTCACATATAAATATAAAGGAAGTATTGCGATGCCGCAAAACTTCTATTTTAACTGATTTACACATCTTAAGGTTCTCAAAATCAACAGAAGTGTTTTTTTTTTTTTTTTTTTTTAAAAAAGTGTGTTTGGAGTCTAAACATCTGGGTGGATTTCGAAAAAAAAAATTAAAAATCATACCACAAGGAGAAATGAATTATAGTGCTAAATTCAGAAGCGCTCCCCCTCTTAAACTATTATAAATTATAGAAGAAAAAGAAAAAATTAAAAAAGTTAATTTCTAAAATATTGATAACATTAAATCTGATTTGGCTGAAATTCAAAAACAAAATATAAGCAACAACCTGTTGATCATTTTATAAATAAATAAATCAAATTTATAGGCCAAGAGCGTTAGCTCAAAAAAGGTCATTACCGGGGAATAAAATTGGATAAAGCTGAATTTTGGTTTATGGCTTTATTTTGGTCCCCTGATGAACATAATAAGTTTTCCCCCACGAGGAAGCTCGGTGTTAACCGCCATTTTGAAAAAAAAGGGACCAAAATTCGGTTTTTGGCAAATATCTTCGTTCTCATTCATGATACAACAAAAATAGTTATTATCAAATTTGTAGGACTTTAAATTGTCATCAAAAAAGGTACAATGTCATAATACGCTAAAGTCAATAGTTTCGAAGTTATAGCGCCGTGAAGTGCGACATGATTTTTAGACGAAAAATACGTTGATACTCGATAATAAATAAAAAGTCTAAAAATCATGTCGCACTTCGTCGCGCTATAGCTTCCAAACTATTGACTTTAGTGAAAAATGACATTGATCCTTTTTTGTTGACAATTTAAAGCCCTTTAAATTTGATCTATTTTTATTGTATCATCGATGAGAACAAAGTTATTGGCCAAAAACCGAATTGTTGTCCCTTTTTTTTCAAAATGGCGGCCAACGCCGACCTCCCTCGAGAGGGAAAACTTATTAGGTTTATCAGGGGACCAAAATAAAGCCATAAACCAAAATTCAGCTTTATCCAAATTTTTTCCCNAAAATTGGATAAAGCTGAATTTTGGTTTATGGCTTTATTTTGGTCCCCTGATGAACATACTAAGTTTTCCCCCACGAGGGAGGTCAGCGTTGACCGCCATTTTGAAAAAAAGGGACCAAAATTCGGTTTTTGGCAAATATCTTCGTTCTCATTGATGATACGACAAAAATAGTTATCAAATTTGTAGGACTTTAAATTGTCATCAAAAAAAGTTCTATGTCATATTACGCTAAAGTCAATAGTTTCGAAGTTGTAGCGCCGTGAAGTGCGACATGATTTTTAGACGAAAAATACGTTGATACTCGATAATAAATAAAAAGTCTAAAAATCATGTCGCACTTCGTCGCGCTATAGCTTCCAAACTATTGACTTTAGTGAAAAATGACATTGATCCTTTTTTGTTGACAATTTAAAGCCCTTTAAATTTGATCTATTTTTATTGTATCATCGATGAGAACAAAGTTATTGGCCAAAAACCGAATTGTTGTCCCTTTTTTTTCAAAATGGCGGCCAACGCCGACCTCCCTCGAGAGGGAAAACTTATTAGGTTTATCAGGGGACCAAAATAAAGCCATAAACCAAAATTCAGCTTTATCCAAATTTTTTCTGGTTCAAAGTCTCTGGTGCTTGGCCTATAAATATTATTGGGATTTTTTTTTCTTTTAGAATTTGTTAGATGGGACTTTTTTACNAAGCTGTTGCTCTTCCTAGAGGGAGGGAAGAGGGGTGGTCAATAGGGTGGGCCGAAAAAAAAAAATTGAATTTGAAAAAGTCCAACATCGTAATACTTGTGTATGCATTAGAAACTATCATACGTAAAATGTTGGCCCGATCGAATGACACATAGGTGGTGCACCATCGCTTCAAAGCTTTAAGAAACAATATTTTTAAGATTTTTTTTATATTTCAATATTTTAAAAATACTTTAGTTATTTTTAGTCACTTATTAGCATCTATTTGCTCTTTGCTGACATATTATTTGATTGCAGGAAGAAAAATAAAAAAAGTTAATTATAGGCTGAGATAAGTCGGTACATACATATGTGTACCATTGAGTTATTACAAAGATAATAGAGAAATTAGTGTTATGCAGCTCCTAATAATATCCTTGGAATAACTCAATGGTACACATATGTATTATGTATGTACCGACTTATCTCAACCTATAATTAACTTTTTTTTTTTTTTTTTTTCTTCCTGCAATCAAATAATATGTCTGCAAAGAGCAAATAGATGCTAATAAGTGACTAAAATAACTAAAATATTTTAAAAATTGAAATATAAAAAATGTCTTTAAAATATTGTTTCTTAAAGCTTTGAAGCGATTTTGCACCACCTAGGTGTCATTCGATCGGGCTAAAATTTTACGTATGATAGTTTCTAATGCATACACAAGAATTACGAGGTTGGACTTTTTCAAATTCATTTTTTTTTTTTTCGGCCCACCCTAGTGGTCAACCTTTTCCCTTGCTGCTAGAATTTTTTAGGGGGAGGGGAGCTGACTACTTTTTTTTGTCTAAGCCCCTCCCCCCTAAAGAATAAATCTAAGTCCATGAATATTCAACAGGCTGTTGTATTCTTAGCCGTACCTTTTTCTTTTTTTCACATATAAATATAAAGGAAGTATTGCGATGCCGCAAAACTTCTATTTTAACTGATTTACACATCTTAAGGTTCTCAAAATCAACAGAAGTGTTTTTTTTTTTTTTTTTTTTNTTTGGCTTTTGGCAAGAAATAACATTAGAAAGCAGTGGTCTAGTGACTTGAATTTTAATGAACATCAAAATTTTACAAATGAATGAAATTTGGCTTTTGGCAAGAAATAACATTAGAAAGCAGTGGTCTAGTGACTTGAATTTTAATGAACATCAAAATTTTACAAATGAATGAAATTTGGCTTTTGGCAAGAAATAACATTAGAAAGCAGTGGTCTAGTGACTTGAATTTTAATGAACATCAAAATTTTACAAATGAATGAAATTTGGCTTTTGGCAAGAAATAACATTAGAAAGCAGTGGTCTAGTGACTTGAATTTTAATGAACATCAAAATTTTACAAATGAATGAAATTTGGCTTTTGGCAAGAAATAACATTAGAAAGCAGTGGTCTAGTGACTTGAATTTTAATGAACATCAAAATTTTACAAATGAATGAAATTTGGCTTTTGGCAAGAAATAACATTAGAAAGCAGTGGTCTAGTGACTTGAATTTTAATGAACATCAAAATTTTACAAATGAATGAAATTTGGCTTTTGGCAAGAAATAACATTAGAAAGCAGTGGTCTAGTGACTTGAATTTTAATGAACATCAAAATTTTACAAATGAATGAAATTTGGCTTTTGGCAAGAAATAACATTAGAAAGCAGTGGTCTAGTGACTTGAATTTTAATGAACATCAAAATTTTACAAATGAATGAAATTTGGCTTTTGGCAAGAAATAACATTAGAAAGCAGTGGTCTAGTGACTTGAATTTTAATGAACATCAAAATTTTACAAATGAATGAAATTTGGCTTTTGGCAAGAAATAACATTAGAAAGCAGTGGTCTAGTGACTTGAATTTTAATGAACATCAAAATTTTACAAATGAATGAAATTTGGCTTTTGGCAAGAAATAACATTAGAAAGCAGTGGTCTAGTGACTTGAATTTTAATGAACATCAAAATTTTACAAATGAATGAAATTTGGCTTTTGGCAAGAAATAACATTAGAAAGCAGTGGTCTAGTGACTTGAATTTTAATGAACATCAAAATTTTACAAATGAATGAAATTTGGCTTTTGGCAAGAAATAACATTAGAAAGCAGTGGTCTAGTGACTTGAATTTTAATGAACATCAAAATTTTACAAATGAATGAAATTTGGCTTTTGGCAAGAAATAACATTAGAAAGCAGTGGTCTAGTGACTTGAATTTTAATGAACATCAAAATTTTACAAATGAATGAAATTTGGCTTTTGGCAAGAAATAACATTAGAAAGCAGTGGTCTAGTGACTTGAATTTTAATGAACATCAAAATTTTACAAATGAATGAAATTTGGCTTTTGGCAAGAAATAACATTAGAAAGCAGTGGTCTAGTGACTTGAATTTTAATGAACATCAAAATTTTACAAATGAATGAAATTTGGCTTTTGGCAAGAAATAACATTAGAAAGCAGTGGTCTAGTGACTTGAATTTTAATGAACATCAAAAAAAGAGTTGTAACATGCTAAAAACAATAACAATGGCTTATACAATACGTTATGTATATATACAATATAGTATGATATATATATATACGTTATAGTATATATATAACGTATTGTACTTATTGTTGCAAGTGAAAAAACAAAATAAAAAATCCCCCCTCAATTATTTACAAATACAAAAGTACCTTTTTTAATTTATTTTATTATTATTATTATTTATTTATTTTTTTTAAATTTTAATTTGATAAGAATACAAAAACAAACAAAACTTAGTTAATGCTTTAAAAAAAAAGACTTAATCATTTAGATATATGTATACAAACAAAAATATTATATGCACACAAAAATATATTTATGAAAAATATCGATTTTATTATTATATAAAAAATAAGAAGAAATGTCTGCCGAAAATGTAAAAAAATATATGAATAAAAAATTATGATAAAAATAAATAAATTGTAAATTTGCATTAATAAAATACATTATTTTTATTGTGATCATGTGTACAATTGATGTTGTTACTTACATTGTTACTACTCATTTGGTGTTTACCCAGACTCACCATATTGTGGCGTGTTTAGAATGTCAATCAAATGGTTTATACAGCTTGTGGAGCAATATGTCAACCACATGCCATCCTTTACATAGTATATTGCAGTATAAACCCTGCGGCAGGCCTGAGCTCTCTTGAGCTATAGTGCCGTAAATTGCTTGTTTACTTGCTTTTATTTAACTTGTTTGTGAAGTAAATTTTTTAATCACTTTTAGACCCACATTTAGACCTCCTAGAAAGCTGAAACAGATTATGGGTTTCCAATGATTCCGATGTAAGTAATAAAATACACATCAAAATAGGTTTATCTTATTTATTTGTTTTTCAAAAAACAACATGCGTTTAGAATTTTTATGGAAAGTTATGAGAATTTTTCAAGCAGGCTTTTTAAACAACTTTTTATGTTCGAGATATTTTTCTGGGTTCTGTAAGTAAGAGATATAATTGGATTACTTTTTAACAGTAAGTCTAGATCTTTTGAAGTAGGTAGTCTCAGAAATTTGGAGAATTCTGCTAATGACTCACATCATGAGCAACTCCCTTGAGAATGATCTCTGTAATGAGTTGGAAACCAAGGGATTCACACAATCTCATACAGTGGATTCCTTAGTAAGATCAAGATAAATCCATGTCTAGTTGCTAATAACTCACATCATGAGCAACTCCCTTGAGAATGATCTCTGTAATGAGTTGGAAGCCAAGGGATTCACATAGAACTCCAGCTCGCTTCACAGATAAAATATACGAGGTCTGAAAATTATCGAGACTGATTTTATTACTAGACAAGGGACTGGAGGGGGAAGATAGGACTTAGTGGACATTGACCTAGTACTACTGTAAAACCGTATGCCAAATCACACTGCTTCAAATAGTCTCAGTTGGTTTCTGTGAGTGATTTAAGTGAAAGGTTATTTTGTCTCCTGTCGTATTTTGCCATGTGTAAACAACATGTTTGTGCCAAGTTTTGCCATAAGCTTGGGCGTACCGCTACAGAGACTTATGAAATCCTTTCTTTAGGCTATGGTAGGATACCACGTCTCGTTTCAGAGTGTTCAAGTGTTGAGAGTGATGATTGTGGAGGACGTCCTTCGACAAGTCGTATCAGGTGATGATTGACAGTTTTTTTTGACTGTGACGGAAATTTTCATCATGAGTATCCTCCCAGAGAATAAACCATTACTAAGGAGTATTAAATTGATGTCCTCCACCACTTACGCGAAGCCATTCAAAGCGAAAGACCCGAATTTTGTGACCCAGAGAGTTGGAAGCTGCATCACGACAACGCCCCTTCACATTCATTACAAGTTGTTCAGCAGTTTGGCGAATCAAATTCCTGTTGTGCCACAACCCTTCTTACACACCAGACCTTGCTCTGTGTGACTTTTTTCTATTACCTAAGCAAAATGGCACTCAAAGGACTACGATTTCAAGATGTGGAAACCATAAAACCAAATGCGACGGACCAACTAAAGCTAATACCGAAGGAAGCTTTACAGAGATTTTTCTCCAAGTGGTAGAAACTCTGAAACCGCTCTGTTGACTCACAAGGGTCCTACTTTTAGGGAGGTGAAACTGTTATTTCTCTTCTATATAAATTTTTTTTGATAAAAAATCAGTCTCAATACTTTTTGATCACACCTTGAATTTAAGGTTTTATCGTTTGTCTAAAGAGGGTTGTATGGAGTTTTTTTTGTTTTAAAGAGTATTGGACTCACCAGTGCTTAGGAACAACTGTCTTACCGACCAATCCACCCACTTTTCTTTTTTGAGCTTAGTCTGTAACTGTTCCGCACATTACATGTAACTTAGCTCTTCTCCTGTACCTCTAGGAGTTACTCTCTGAGCATTTATCTACTGGAATTTTAAATTTTATAAAACCCCTTTGTTTGTCTGCCGAATCAGCTTGATGTAGCGTGACCTTTAGATATCACAGACAAAGAAGGTGTGTCTTGAGTGGTCCAGGAGTCGTGGACAGCACAAGTAGCGGTGGGCCTTATTATGAGTTAAAAACTGACAGATTTACATAATTTTTTTGACATTCAATTACTTAGTGAGATCTAAATTATGTTGATCCATTTATAGTTTCTAATTATTCACACATGAAGCATGAATTTGGAATAGAAGTGTATTTTTTTAGTGTCATCAAACTTCTTTCTTTTAACCCTAGAATGCTTATCGACGTCATTTTGAGGTGTATGTTTTTGAAAAAAGGTGGTAATGACCCACTAGTTTTTTCCCATCCATATTCAAGGTAATCTTTCCTCTGTTAGTCTGCTTCAGGCAAATTTTAATAATAGTTTTGTCTTTTTAGTTTTTGGTGGTATAGAATAGATAATAATAACTGTATTATCTATACCTCCTAGTCTGTATTATTTGTCCACAAACATGTAAAATATATATTATTCATAATTTTACTAAAAAAAAAAAAAAAAAGCTTTTCTTGTTCTATCTGTTTTTATATAACAATAGAAGTTAAAATTGATTGAAAATAAATTCCTGAATGCTAATAAAAAATATCAAATTTTCATAGTTCTATTTACATGCTTCATACTCACAACTACCTGTGTGAATAAGAAACAGTGTTGTGTGCGCAATCGTGTGCGTAAGTGGTAGGGTTTGATGTCTAGGTATGGCGAACGCGAAACACCCATCAGACGTGCGTTCTAACAAAACGATTTTAATAAAACTTCATATGCATCGTCTAAGGTACAATTTAAACCGGCATGTCAAATTTCAACTTGATACAAGCAGTAGTATTTGAGTTATGAAATGATACATTTTATAATAATTGAAAAGGAAAAGGAGAGGTGCGGTTAGAGTTTTTAGAGGAATAGTAAGAATGCGGGGTGGTTCCCTTCCCTTACTACTAGCCGCTGATCTACTACTATACCCATTATCTATCAACTCATCATGATGCATGATTATGATTATCTATTTTTTCAATATTCAATACACATTTATTACTATAAGCTCGCTTCAATGATAGAGCCACGTGATGCCTAGTTATTTAGACAATAAAATATTTAGTCTTAAGAACAACGGGACAATACTCTTCAGTACGTAAAAGTGATAATATCACATAAATTAGCGATTTAGACTAGAGAATATTTTACACATAGTAATTTTGGGGTGAGAGACGAGTGGCACTTTTTTAAATTTGAAATTAGCGGGTTGTTATCGCGCCTTTTTTCGGATGCAGCTGTAAACCGTTTGAGGCGCTGTAAGTCGGGCGACGATGGAGGAGGTGGGGAGGTGGTTTGTTGATCACGTGACCGACGCTAACAGTGGGGTATTGGGTTTTATCTGCTCTAAGCTTGGTGGAGTTGCGTGCTTGCATTGTCTCAGTGTGTCCGGCTTTTTACTCTGTGTCGTTTCTTTTTTTATTTTCAATTTACTTTTTTCCTTTTTGTGTCGAAGTGTTCTCTCGAATAGTGCGGGAGTTGTTTTCATTTCCAGTGCTTACTTCGGCTCGGTTCGCTTCAGTTTGTACACAAGTCCGTCAATTGTATAACAATCGGAAAGTATTTTTTGTTTTTTTTCAAATATTGCCTTGAAGGATGTCCGAAAACAGCGAAGTGAAAACTGACAATTCCGTAGACGCCGTCGAGAAGGTAAAAGAGAACGTAGGAGTTTTTTCTTTTTTTTTCCACAATCTTTTATCTCACAAGAACCTTATGCGTAGATATCACTTTAGAAAACCCGTACTTTCGACAATTCCAACACGTTTTCAACCCGTTTTTCATCCGATAATATATCAACTCGATAAATGCTTTGTTTTGATTAATTTTCTCGGGTTTTTACCGTCGTATTAATGCCGTTTTGTTTTGGGTTACCCGAAGATATTGTTTACCTAACCTCTTGTTACTCCGTGCTCCAAGCCGCCATTTTTCAACTAAAAATCCACTTATAACGTATTAATTAACGTTTTTAAATCTGTTTCAATCGTTTTTCTACCGATGTAAACGGCATTTTACAACGTATATGTAATAATTTAATCGAAATATATCGATATGTCGGAATTGTTTTGGTTATATTATCGATGTGTAGCCGCTTAATATCGGTTGTTATTTTGCCGCGTTTTTTCTCCTTTCGCTTTTAAGAGGGTATTAAAGCATCATAACCTATATTCGGAGGGTAAAAAGCCCGCCCTTCAATCAAAAACACGTCGATAATTTAATATTTTTTTTAAAATTTATTTTATTTTTTTTTATTTTTTAATGATTTGATACTCTTTAATATATTTGGGAAATTTTAGGAGTCGGTCGTTGAAGAGACCCCGAGTAAGCGTGGGACAAGAAAAGGTTCCAAAAGAGTCTCGATGCTTGCCAGAACAGCTCAGGAAGGCGAAGCTATACTCAAGGTACCAATACACTACTCAGTTATTTTAAATAATTCAAAATTGTATTAATCTTTTTTTTTTGGTGTTGGCCTTACCACGATTAATAAACAAATTAACTAATAATTTACAATTTTGAGATTGAATTCATTGTTTTAATACAATGTTTATAAACAAGCCTATATTTTGTTATTATTATTATTTTTAAATAACTAGAGTAGGTAACAGTTTATTTAGAGGGTGTATTCTAGTGTTGGCATATTAACCCTCATTTTATCTGTTAATAAGAAGTAATAACAAATGATGTATTACTGTATTAACTTAGGTACTGAATCACTCATATGTATTTAAATTAATATTTCCCTTTGTCTTATTCACCATAAAAATTAAGGTACGTAAACGTTAAAACCTGTCTTGAGCCATAACGCCAAGGTTCCAGTAAAATAATTTCATTTTACCATTTTCCAGCTTATACAGTGTATTTTACATTGATTAAGAACTCCTTTCTCAAGAAAAAGTTTCCACCTTAGACAGGTTCTACTGTAATTCGCTTGTATAAATTTGAATCTCAGGTTAATGTCTCTTTGGCGGCGTGGATATGATAAAAATATAATAATGAATATTAACTTCCATACACTCGAGAGATTATGTGCTGTTGTCTAAACAACTATTAGTCATGTAGAATAATGAAATTAAGCAAGAAAATAAAGAAGAGGAGGCATGTTAGCCTAATTAGTGGCACGGGAGTACATCTTAATTTTATTTGTAAGATAAATATTTAAAAAAAAATAAAAAATGGACGAATGGTGTTACTGTTAGTTATTAATATAACCCACTTTTCCCAATTATTAAAATCACTTAACATTTACAGTTTTTTTTTTTAGAACATTATTTAATGTATGTAGCAGTAAAATAATTGTGTTTGCCTAAGTATCTACTTGTAAAATCCTACCTTAAAGTTAGTATGAGAAAACAAGGGTGTTGCTTGGCAAGAGGCCCCTAAATGGTCGCTACATTATCCCCTTTGCACTTAAGTTCTGTCCCTGAGTCCTAAAGATACTCGAGACCAGTTTCTGGCTTTTTACCAATACATATTTTGATTGTTTAGGGTATGGGCCACACTGATGAAGCTCCTGAAGGTAGGAGGACGACCAGATCTTCTACTAGGGGATCCACTACTCCAGCACCTACTCCTCCCCCGAAGAAAGCCAAGAAGACTCCCGCTCCTAAAGGTAGAAAACCTATAATACTAGGCATCATGTAGAACTAGCATAGAAGCGAGCGTCGAGTTCAAGATAATATGACAAAGTTAAAGATGATAAAGCCAATGTCAGCCTCTTGTCCAATGTTGGTCATGGATGAGTTGTTTGGTCACTCCATCAATGATCGTTAAATGAAGGTTGGAAGGCTGATCGAAAATGACTTAGAATCCTTGAATGACTTAGGACCTTCCAGCACCAACCCTGCGGCGGTCTTTTCTATGGAACATTTGGGCCACTGTGTTACCAGCCTATGTTGCTACTGCTTCGATACTGCAGGGGAAACAAAAACATTGTACGCAAATATTTGCGAATGATTATTGGACCAGGCTGGACATAAGTGTAGCCCTAGCTTAACTGTGAAATATGTATGTTAAGTTACGAAGAGGAAAAATGTTAATTGGTTGGTTTTCAAGAAAAAATCAATTTCATCAAAATTCCTGCTTGTTTCTTCGACAGTTTTCTAATTTTGAATGAGTTGAAACCCCTGAAAAATCCAAGAACATTATATAACTTCTGTAAATAACGCAATATTGGTGGTAAAAAGCACAATACTCAAAATGTGTATATATTTTTAACCAACTCTTCAGTAGCTTTTATTTGATACCCCACTAGTGTTGGGATATCGAAAGAAAATATCGATATTTCCGATTTATTATATTCCGATATAAAAAAAAGCTCCCTCCAGGGAGCTTTTTTCATGTTTTTGAGGGCTGTAACAGACCTAAAACAGGTCTATTCGATATTTTCTGCAAATATCGATATTGCCGATATATTGATATAAAATATCGATATTTTTGAGTCCGATATATCGACATTTTCGATATATCAATATCTACTCAAAGTTTAAAAAAATAAAAATTTTGTCTCTTGGAGTATGTTTGCACGTAATATATCAAAATTGGGAATATCCCTGTTTTCATTGCCCCTCCATAAGATAATAGTATTATATTTAAGGACTACTCGTTACAGGTTGGTTGGGAGGGGGGGGGTAGGGGTAACTTATTTTATTTTTATTTTTTTTGGAAAATTTCGGCTCTGACACAATATTGGCGGTAAAAAGCACAATTGTCATTGTTGTTCATTTATTCTGATCTACTCTAGTAGATTCATTTGATTACCCCTCTTAAAAATTAAGAACAAACTAATTAAATCTTGAGTATTCCATCAAATAATTGATGGAATATATTATTTATCCTATGTGTGGGTCAAAAATGTACGCCAGTATTTCAAATATCAACTCTCTAGCTCGAACTGTTTGGAGGATATGAACCAAAGTACGACGGACAGACATATCACCCTCAGCATAAGGGTTTCAAGGATGATCAAAGAAACTATTTTACAAATTCTTTTGTCAATGTAATGTAATTTTCTTTTGTCCGTTATAAAAGATTCAGTTATTTTACAGAGGTTTTACTATACAGGGTGATTGGCGATATATGTACAAAAGTAAATAGGGTGATTCTAAACATCGTTGGCTACAAAAAACGTCATATGAACCTTGGGTCTATTCTCAACCGTATTCCCACTAGGTCAAATTTTATGATTTTTTTTAGATCGCATCTTTGCTCATAAAAACTCTTATTGCTCTAAAAGGATATAAGTTAGAACAATATTTTTGGGTTCGTTGTAAAGCTGACAAAATTTCCTACAAGAAAAGTGTAATTATAATTTTCATAACTTCAAATTAGATGACGAAAAATTTATACAAATATAATTTTTAAGAAAAAAATTGCTGTTATTGTTGACTTGTAGGTGAGTATACTAAACCAATCTTGCTTCTTTTAATATGTTTTTAATCATTTACTCACCTGTAAGTCTAAAATAGCAACAATAAAAGTGTTTAATTTTTACTTTCAGGAAAGTTTACTGAAATTTCCACCACATGAATAGGTAACAATATTAATATTGATCGAAACGTTAGTAAATAAGGAAGTTTTTCCTGAAGTCCGCCATGTTTGAGCTAGGTTCTTTTCAAGTTATGGAACCAATAAAAAATTAATGTTATATTTTTTTTCTTAAAAATTATATTTGTATAAATTTTTCCTCATGTAATTTGAAGTTATGAAAATTATAATTACACTTTTCTTGTAGGAAATTTTGTCAGCTTTACAACGAACCCAAAAATATTGTTCTACCTTTTATACTTTTAGAGCAATAAGTGTTTTTATGAGCAAAAGTATGCGATCTAAAAAAAATCATAAAATTTGACTTTGTGGGAAAACGGTTGAGAATAGAACCATGGTTTATAGACGTTTTTTGTTGCCAATGATGTTTAGAATCACCCTATTTATTTTTGTACGTATATCACCAATCACCCTGTATGCACAAAAATGTCAGAGTGTGAAATCAAAAGAGGATATTACTGACATTTTTTTTCTGGCTGTACTAGGAAATGTTCTTCTAACAATTAAGTTTGAATTAATTTTTTATTCCTTTAAGTTCCTTCAAAAATGCTACAACCTGTGGAGGGCTTAGGATGGTAAATGCCTTGCACATATATGTATGTAATAGATGACATGAGGTTGGTGTATCAGCTGTATAAACTTTATAATTGATATACACACTGAACACCAATAGGAAAAGTAGCTTTGTTAAAGCCATTTGGCAGGTCTAACTAAGCCTTTTCGCAGGCTATAGCGCTGCTTACAACATACTAATTTGTGTTTTTTTTTTTTTTTCTGATGTATCCAGGAAGAAGTCGAGGACGTGGTAAGAAGAATGTAGAAGAGGAAGAAGAAGAAGCGGAGGAAGTTGTCGAGAAGGAAGAGAGCAAGAAGGAGGAAGCAATGGACACGACCGAGGCTGGTGAAAACGGTGAACAGCATGGTACCGAGAGAACCAACTCTAACGAGAAACAAGACGCCAAGGAAGAGGAGGCGGACGATGATACTGAAGTCAAGGTAATAATCAACCGTGTCTTACCAAGGAGATAGTCGTAGCTAAGATGGTAACAATATATCTTAGATAGGTATACAGTAGAATCCCGGTATTTCGTATCCCGTTATATCATATATCCCGATAAATCGTATATTATTCCTAGAAAATCCCGATAATTGTTATAAAACCAATGTATTTCGGTCCCCTCAGTATAACGTATTTTTTTCCCTTTCGAAGTGAACATAAACGTCTTATAACTCGTATAATTCGGAGAATAATCTCGATAAAACGTATAAATGGAGGGGGGCCATTTCCAAGATTTTGCTTTTTTACTGGCTATGTCTGTTGTTTTACTCTACTCAGAAAAAAATAACAACTGTTCACACTTCACTACAATTAGAGGAAGCGTTAATTAATTGTTTTTTTATTAATTCCTAATTGCAAAGGAATCTATTGGAGGGAATATTCTTCGGGGAAAAAATTAGAACTTTCGCATGACGTTTGATCGGCATTAAACAAAGACTAAGGGGCTCAGGGGGGAAAGTGTGATTGTGTCCAAACCAAATGTAATTCCTGGACAGCCTAGATTCTAGATGAAGGCATAACTCTTATAATTCTTATATGAAAGAAGAGGACCCTTTTCCAAGATTTGACTGTTTACCTCCTTCTGTTCTACTCGGATAAAATGCTATTGATAACCCGAACAAATGGTTTAATTCAATAAACCAAGTACCTACCTATTTAAATTTTTTTTATTATCATACACAGTGTATTTTTATGTGCAAAAAAAAAATACAAATCTTAATTATTACAGTTTTTTTTTTTATATCGGGATTCTACTGTAGTTGAAATCCAAGGGGGTGTTCGAGGCTAATGATCACATAGACATATGTGAGACCACCATAATCAGGGGGCAATACCAAGTTTGAAAGAAAAAAAAGTTGATACTTTCGGAAAAAACTTAATACCTTGTGTGGATCCTTCCAGGGTAATAAGTCAAACTCAGTAACAGGTCAAAACTATCACGCTTTCAACACACAGATGGGGCACGTTATTTTTTACTTATGTGACTGTAATTTGTCTAATAGTAGGGCATGAGGAAGAAGAACCTACTATGTGCCACACTGATAGGTTGATTTATATTTTACTATATTTGTTTGGTTTGATAGCACACGCTTAAAATAAATAAGTACCACTTAAAAGAAGGTGAGTGTTATGATATGTATAGTAACGTATATATGTAGTCCATATGCGTATAGCGTGACATTTATGTCACGCCTCCATGGATGTATATTTACTATGACACTTAGGACTTCTGAATGGTGATTACTAGGCGTGACAAGTATTCACATATGACCCGTTGTCAGATCAAATATCATATCTTGTTTACGGAAGGCCGACACAGGTTGTAACATAGGGCAACAACTATTTAAAAGAGTTAAAACAAAGGGATTATTGCCAGAAATAGATATATGATGAGCACAGTTTGTGGTACTGACTATTTTATCGTTCTCTTTACTCTTGTGCCACTCCTTCTTTAATAAATTTATAAGTTTGGTTAAATAGTATGGCCTTTTGGGCAGGTTAAAACATTTTTTAAGCACTTGTTGACGTGTGTGAATAAACCTTACTGCTACCTACTTGTTGCACTTCATGTCTAGTGTGTAAGGAAATATAAACTTTATGATGTTTATTTAAAAGTAAAAGTTATTAAGTAAAAGTTATTAAAAATATAAATCTTTACACCTGGTTTCTTCTTATTTTTATTTTATTTTACTCTTCAGCAATAAAATGAAGATGAAGCCTTAATTAACTATTATGTGTCGATTCTAACAATCTTATTTGCATTGAATTATAAAGTCTTAAATTATATTTCTTAATTTCACTATATAATTAATTTTAACATTTTAAAATACCTCTTAAAAAGTCCAGTCATGCACTATGACTTAATAAGCGAATTTTCAAAGAAATCTGCGTATTATTGGCTTATGATAATATAGGAAAATTTTTGTTTAGAATTTGGATGGGAGAAAAAAAAATGTTGGTACACACGGGTACGGGGTACAAAAGTCAAAATAGTATTTACCCTTCATGATACACATCGTTAGAAAGCTCTTTAAGAGTACAGTAAGTAATTGTTGTTATTTACAATTTTATCATATTTTCATTTAAAAGGGGGTTAAATGGAAAAAAAAATGTTTTTATGCTATTTTTGACCCTAAATGGTCAAAATTTGACCCCTTAATGAACTCCAAATATTCTGGCCAACGAACTCATCCTTTCTTTTGAAATAATTGAATTTTAAAATTTGTTTGAAATTTTTAAGTGCATCCTAAGACGCGATATCGTCTGGAGTGACACATATATACATAAATACATAAAAAAGTGTTAAATTTTAGGAATCGATTCAGAATGGTCTAACACGGATTTCCATGAAAAAAATTTTCAAAAATTTTCATTACAAAAATTTTGAAGCCATTGCAATAGCTTAATTTTCTTCGAAAATTCGCTAAAAAGGATTAACTTTTAAGCTTCCTATGAATGCTACTCGATGTAAATAAAAGATGTTTTTTTTTTTTTTTTTTTTTTTTTTCGTCTTAAAAATACCTAATTAGCGATAGTAAAAATACAATTTACAAAATTTCTGAATTTTACATTGCATGTGAATTTAATTTTCCTGTAATTTCAGCCTACTACTAGTCTAGTCTACTTAAGAGAGCTAGCGTGGCCGTGTGGGTTAAACCACATCTGCTCGGCCATCACTGAATCATGAGTGGAACGAGATGGGGTTCGATTCCTCGCCATGACACTCTGATTTATATGGCTCACTATTGATCACATCATACTCGCTTCGACGGTACAATGTACATATATGTATGATGTGTGAAGTGGCTGCAACACTCTACAGCGGGGCGTACAAAGGGCCCGAGTGAAGGCCTAATTGCAAGGTTCGAACATGTGGTTCGTCCTACCCGTTCTAGTAGCAAGTACTAGACTACTACTATTACTACTATGGTCTAGGAATAATTTTTCCATTGTTAATTTTTTTTATGTGGCCCTATGATGACATTTTTTTTTCTTCAATTTGTCGTGTCCCCTACTGAAAAAGAATTCACGTTTCTTCTAAATTTCTTTGTTATTTCACTTGAGTTGTTTTTAACTCGCTTGTTAATTGTTAAATCAGGAGGAGGAGAAGAAAGATAAAGACGTGCCGGACGGTAAAGCCGAGGAGAAGAAAGAAGAAAAGGAAGAAGTTACGGAGAACAAAACGGAAGCTAAAGACGACGAGCCCACTTCTGAAAAATCTGATAACGCAGTGACTAACGACGATGACAGTAAAAATTCTGAGCCGGCTCAATCCAACGACTGAAAAATAAACAAAATATAATGAATAAAACAACAAACATTAACAACCCCCGATTTATATTTAAAAAAACAAACAAACAAACAAAAAAAAAATTCTTATTTTTTACAACAATTTTAACCCCTATGACTATATANATTGCCAGAAATAGATATGTGATGAGCACAGTTTGTGGTACTGACTATTTTATCGTTCTCTTTACTCTTGTGCCACTCCTTCTTTAATAAATTTATAAGTTTGGTTAAATAGTATGGCCTTTTGGGCAGGTTAAAACATTTTTTAAGCACTTGTTGACGTGTGTGAATAAACCTTACTGCTACCTACTTGTTGCACTTCATGTCTAGTGTGTAAGGAAATATAAACTTTATGATGTTTATTTAAAAGTAAAAGTTATTAAGTAAAAGTTATTAAAAATATAAATCTTTACACCTGGTTTCTTCTTATTTTTATTTTATTTTACTCTTCAGCAATAAAATGAAGATGAAGCCTTAATTAACTATTATGTGTCGATTCTAACAATCTTATTTGCATTGAATTATAAAGTCTTAAATTATATTTCTTAATTTCACTATATAATTAATTTTAACATTTTAAAATACCTCTTAAAAAGTCCAGTCATGCACTATGACTTAATAAGCGAATTTTCAAAGAAATCTGCGTATTATTGGCTTATGATAATATAGGAAAATTTTTGTTTAGAATTTGGATGGGAGAAAAAAAAATGTTGGTACACACGGGTACGGGGTACAAAAGTCAAAATAGTATTTACCCTTCATGATACACATCGTTAGAAAGCTCTTTAAGAGTACAGTAATTGTTGTTATTTACAATTTTATCATATTTTCATTTAAAAGGGGGTTAAATGGAAAAAAAAATGTTTTTATGCTATTTTTGACCCTAAATGGTCAAAATTTGACCCCTTAATGAACTCCAAATATTCTGGCCAACGAACTCATCCTTTCTTTTGAAATAATTGAATTTTAAAATTTGTTTGAAATTTTTAAGTGCATCCTAAGACGCGATATCGTCTGGAGTGACACATATATACATAAATACATAAAAAAGTGTTAAATTTTAGGAATCGATTCAGAATGGTCTAACACGGATTTCCATGAAAAAAATTTTCAAAAATTTTCATTACAAAAATTTTGAAGCCATTGCAATAGCTTAATTTTCTTCGAAAATTCGCTAAAAAGGATTAACTTTTAAGCTTCCTATGAATGCTACTCGATGTAAATAAAAGATGTTTTTTTTTTTTTTTTTTTTTTTTTTTTTTTTTTTTTTTTTTTTTTTTTTTTTTTTTTTTTTTTTT
>KZ653446.1:39670-51593 GCA_001010745.2 Gerris buenoi
TTGCACAGATTGTATGTATAATTGATTTTAAAACTTTATTATTCTAAAACTTTTTTCCAAATGAGTATAAGTTTTTAAAAGTTAAAATACATTTGTATCAAAGTAACAATGAAACTGAAAGTACAAAAAAGAAATAAATAAAAGATCTTATGAACTAGAACAAAGAAATAATAAAATGAAAGAATATTTGCATCAAAATGTAATTTTCAGGGTTTACTATTCTCAATAATGAAATACAGTAGAACCTCAATTATCCACCTTCCGATTCACCGTCATTCTTGCTTAACCGTCAGACCGCATCTGCCGAGCACACTCCACTTACTTCGACTCTGAGCCCTCAACCACTAATCTTATTTGATTATCCCTTATAATGAGAAGGCTCTGTCCTCAAGACTACAATTAACAGAGGTTCTAATGTATATGATATTGATAATTACTGGTGAAATAAATATTTGAGATATTATAGTCAAAATGTTCAGAAGAAATCACTAGGATTATGAGAAAGTTTTTTTTTTTTTTTTTTTTTTACCTTTTGTCGATGTCTAGCATTAAGGAGATCGGCAAATGGTGAGGAATTAGGATCTTCGAAAGCTAACAGCGCCATGGTCCTTTCTAATTCTGCCAGCACTGTAGGGTCGGCTTCTCCTGACTCGCTAAGTTGACTTTGTGCGAAATGAAGCGCCTCTTCTACACGACCGTTTCTTATAAGCTCAATCAACTCCAATTGCTACAATCATATATAAAAAAATAAGGTAAATTAGAAATTGTTCCTTGTAGCATTCAATTCTGCAGTGGTTGAGTCCAAGTCAATCAGCTTGTGACCTAAGGAGGGGCTTAAATATTGCAAAAGTGAATTTTTATTTCCTCAATGGACCCAACCACTGCAGGAGTAAAAAATAAATATTTCAACTAATTGTATTTATAATAATAAATAAATAAATAAACCTATGTAAGGCCTTAAGCCTGCCTAAGGCCATCTAAAAGTACATATATGTAAAGTGTGACACATGGTTGGTGTGATACTTCATCAGCTGTATAAACTGTATAATTAGCATTCACTACTTTAATTAAAGGCGGAGATACACATTTCGTAAAATTGGGGAAGTAGCTTGCATGCCAAAAGAGGGTATTTGCCAGTAACTGGCATACCAAGGATTTTTATTAAGTCTTTATCTGCTTGCTTACCAGCTACAGGCATGCATTTAACATATCCACGTGCAAGTAGCTGGCATGTTTTTGTTCAAGCTACAGGCATGTGTATACCTTAATTCATAATCAACCCCTTCGTTTTTTTGTGGTTTTAGTCCCGTTAGTTGTTTTGCTAACTATTGCTGAAAATTTGCCGAGAGTAATTAGTTTTGCTATTGAGATAAAAACAAGTAAAGTAGAACCTCGCTTAGACGACCCTCAATAACACGAAAACCTCAATTACAAGTGCAATTTTAAAATCCCCTTGAGATTGCCATAACACATAATGTTAAATTAACCTCTATAACGCGACTATTATTATCCAAACAACCTCAATAATACGGATTTTTTTCCAATTCACAACATAACTCAGAACCTCTATAACAAGTTGTTTTGAGAAGTCAACCTATATAACGCAACTCCATACAGGAATGGGTCGACCTTGAAAAAGTCTAGACTTGAAAAAGCCGCCCATTAACCTCGATAACACGACTGATAGCCAAAATAACCTTAATAACACAACCCTCAACAAAAAGAGCACCTTGATAACAAGACTGTTTCCCTTATCCCCTTGAGACACTTCTTATCGAGGCTCTACTGTATATTAAAGAGATTACGGTTCAAAAAGTCATACTTATGGTAAGAATGTGGCAGATTTATTTGGTAGTTAGACTTTTGCATTTTATAAATATTTTGTATTTTAAGCTAGGAATCTCTAAAAAATTGTCCACCAATTATCACACCAGACCTATGTTAAGCAAGAGTGCATGAAACCATCAAGCATGGGTTGTTATGAAAACAGGCGCATAGAGAAAAGAAGATAATGACCGGGGTGGAGGCAGAAAAAGTGGGTGCCCATTTTTCGTAAACGTAACATTTTTCTTTACAAGAATCAGATTGTTTGTTTGTTTGCCACTGAAAGTGATAATTTTAAATTAAAACGAGGAAGGATTTGTGTAGATAATATCACCACATGTTATACTCTTATTTACTTTTATCACATATTTCACCTGATGTATTTTGCCGATAGTTATTTAAAATATTCTGAATAGACTGAGTTCTTTAANTACAATCATATATAAAAAAAATAAGGTAAATTAGAAATTGTTCCTTGTAGCATTCAATTCTGCAGTGGTTGAGTCCAAGTCAATCAGCTTGAAAATGACCCAAGGAGGGGTTGAAATATTGCAAAAGTGAATTTTTATTTCCTTAATGGACCCAACCACTGCAGGATTAAAAAATAAATATTTCAACTACAGTAGTCGCCGCTTAATGTGATCACGGTTAATGTTATCAACCGCTTAGTGATATCAAAATAGCTTGGAACGGCCCCACCCAATACCAATACATTAGAAATTATCCGTTTATTGTTATCAGTGTTTCGTTTATTGTGATCAAAGTCGAGTCAAAATCGTTGAATTTTTTTTTTTTTTATATAATTTTCAGCGAAACGGCTACAGCTGCGGCAAACCGAGAAGCGTTTCGTCTAAACACCCAGGATTCTGAGAAAGTATACCTCACGCCACCTTTCCTTCCTATATATTACTGCATAGACATAGAACATCTAAACATCCATTTCTCCCCCTATTTCTACAACATTTCACATAGACACAGAGCTCAGTTATTTTTGTCTTTCAATCGTTTCAGAGAACTCTTTAGTCAAATTAACACTACATTAACAACATTACAAATCAACTCTATTATACAAGTTCGAAGTCGATTATTTTTGTTATAAAAAGTTTTAAACAAAGAATGAGTGCTTCAAAACGTCGTGATGGATTCAAAACATCGGGATAAATAAAATCATTAGACTGGAGCAGCGGAAATCTACACTATAAAAAAAAATATATAAATAAGATAATGTAATTTGGGAGTCATTAAAGTCATTAATTTGGGGGGGGGGGTGATTAGAACCGTAGCTTTACTGCCTAAATCCTTAAAGGCTCACCTTATCACGTAACAGCATAAATATGCCATTCTCTGTAATAAAGGAAATTTGGGGTGTAAAGTAGAGGAATTTTGAGATGAAAAAAATTTAGTTTTGAGGTTGCACAGATTGTATGTATAATTGATTTTAAAACTTTATTATTCTAAAACTTTTTTCCAAATGAGTATAAGTTTTTAAAAGTTAAAATACATTTGTATCAAAGTAACAATGAAACTGAAAGTACAAAAAAGAAATAAATAAAAGATCTTATGAACTAGAACAAAGAAATAATAAAATGAAAGAATATTTGCATCAAAATGTAATTTTCAGGGTTTACTATTCTCAATAATGAAATACAGTAGAACCTCAATTATCCACCTTCCGATTCACCGTCATTCTTGCTTAACCGTCAGACCGCATCTGCCGAGCACACTCCACTTACTTCGACTCTGAGCCCTCAACCACTAATCTTATTTGATTATCCCTTATAATGAGAAGGCTCTGTCCTCAAGACTACAATTAACAGAGGTTCTAATGTATATGATATTGATAATTACTGGTGAAATAAATATTTGAGATATTATAGTCAAAATGTTCAGAAGAAATCACTAGGATTATGAGAAAGTTTTTTTTTTGTTTTTTTTTTTACCTTTTGTCGATGTCTAGCATTAAGGAGATCGGCAAATGGTGAGGAATTAGGATCTTCGAAAGCTAACAGGGCCATAGTCCTTTCTAATTCTGCCAGCACTGTAGGGTCGGCTTCTCCTGACTCGCTAAGTTGACTTTGTGCGAAATGAAGCGCCTCTTCTACACGACCGTTTCTTATAAGCTCAATCAACTCCAATTGCTACAATCATATATAAAAAAAATAAGGTAAATTAGAAATTGTTCCTTGTAGCATTCAATTCTGCAGTGGTTGAGTCCAAGTCAATCAGCTTGAAAATGACCCAAGGAGGGGTTGAAATATTGCAAAAGTGAATTTTTATTTCCTTAATGGACCNTACTTTCCCTAAGAGGTATATATATTTGTAATCCACTCTTCAATACCTTTCATTTAATTCTCCACACAAAATTTAAAAAAAATATTTTTTTCGCGCGATGGAATTATCCGTCATTTTAAATTTGAACAGCTGATAATTTTGAGTTCGCTATACTTTTCCTGAGTGCACGTCAAAACGATCTTTGATACTGGAAAGTTTCAGGTTTTTATCTCTTTTGGTTCAAAAGTTATTGCAACCGTCCAGAGTGACACAGACAGACACAGGAACGAAACTATAAGGTTTTCTTTTTTTTTGGTATTTCAACGAAACCCTAAAAAGTGAAAAAATACAACTCAGACAAACTTTCTCATACACGAGTTCATAAAAATGTGATCAAAATAACCATAAAAATAACTTCACCACGGCGAGAAATCGAACCCGGCCTCTCTCTCTCTACTAGATTTTTCCGGAAACGGCTTATATCGTTAGATTCTTTTAAATGGACATTTTAAAATAATTTAATCTAAATCGTTGGAACCGATTTCGATTTTTTTTCCCTACCTTTTGGGAGGTAGCGCCCCCAAATTTGGAGCTTAAATTCATTTCTCGATTTCGCCTCGGAGGATGATTTTTTTTCTGAACGTGTATGCCGAATTTTGTCAAAATCGGCCAAGTAGTTTAGCCTCCACGCACGTGTACAGACGACAGACACACACGCAGACAGACAGACATTTTTTGAAAATCATTTTTTAGACTCAAGGGACCTTAAACGTGTAAATCCATCTAAATCTTAAAATCGAATATTTATCTCCCAATATTTTATATTTTCAGTTTGGGTGGCTTATACGTGTAAATTCCAAAAAATTTCATTTTTCGAAAAAAGTTACTCTTTATAAAAATGTATGCTTGGTCTAAAACGATGATTNCAATTCAGTCATGAATAAATTCCATCATGAGCAACTCAGTCATGAATGACTTCCATCATGAGCAATTCAGTCATGAATAACTTCCATCATGAGCAACTCAGTCATGAATGATTTCCATCATGAGCAACTCAGTCATGAATAACTTCCATCATGAGCAACCCAGTCATAATTTACTTCCATTATAAGCAACTCCCTTGAGAACAATCCCTGTAATGGATTCAAAACATCGGGATAAATAAAATCATTAGACTGGAGCAGCGGAAATCTACACTATAAAAAAAAATATATAAATAAGATAATGTAATTTGGGAGTCATTAAAGTCATTAATTTGGGGGATGATTAGAACCGTAGCTTTACTGCTTAAATCCTTAAAGACTTATCTTATCATGCAGCAGAATATACATATATATGTCATTATCTGTAATAGGGGAAATTTGGGGTGCACAAATTTTAGTTTTGGCTTAGAATTGATTCTAAAACTTTTTTCCAAATAAATATAATTTATTTGGTAGTTTCTACAAGTTTAAATAAGTTTGTATCAAAGCAGCAAAGCAACAACGAAACTGGGAGTACAAAAAAAAAACAAAAAAAAAAACGTCTTATGAACAAAGATTTCTTACATACATAGTTACACTATATAATTTATAGTTAAACATAATTTTCACCTTAAAGTATAATTTTTCTGAGAACTTATAAACCAAATTGCATCGAAATCGCCCAAATATCTAGACTTATTCATCTGACCACAGACAGCCATTTTTTTTTCCACCCTTGAAATTAATTAAATTTAAACTTGATTTTACAAAAACTGGTCATTTATCACAGGTAGTAATAAAATGATAGAATATTTGCATAAAAATGTGATTCACAGCAGGCCCGTTTTAGACTTTCATTGCGCCCTGGGCACCCCAACACGATGCGCCCTCCCCCCCCCATGACAGGAATTAGCCGCTATCTTTGATTCTCAGTTAATCAGATCGAATTGCTAATCTTATTTATTCTATATGGCCCAGCAGACCGCACATTTTGCATATTTTTCTATATATTTAGTAACAGCGGAAATACGATTTTAAGGGGGGGGGGACACCTTTTTTTGACAAAATGTCGCCGAAAATTAAGTACTTTCCCTAAGAGGTATATATATTTGTAATCCACTCTTCAATACCTTTCATTTAATTCTCCACACAAAATTTAAAAAAAATATTTTTTTCGCGTGACGGAATTATCCGTCATTGTAAATTTGAACAGCTGATAATTTTGAGTTCGCTATATTTTTCCTGTGTGCGCGTCAAAACGATCTTTGATACTGGAAAGTTTCAGGTTTTTATCTCTTGTGGTTCAAAAGTTATTGGAACCGTACAGAGTGACACAGACAGACACATGAACGAAACTATAAGGTTTTCTTTTTTCTTGGTTAACCAACGAAACCCTAAAAAGTGAAAAAATACAACTCAGACAAACTTTCTCATACACGAGTTCATAAAAATGTTATCAAAATAACCATAAAAATAACTTCACCACGGCGAGAAATCGAACCCGGCCTCTCTCTCTCTACTAGATTTTTCCCGGGAAAACGGCTTATATCGTTAGATTCTTTTAAATGGACCACATTTTAAAATATTTTAATCAAAATCGTCGGAACCGATTTCGATTTTTTTTCAGAGCTTTGGGAGGTAGCGCCCCCAAATTCGGAGCTTAAATTCATTTCTCGATTTCGCCTCGGGGGATGATTTTTCTGAACGTGTATGCCGAATTTTGTCAAAATCGGCCAAGTAGTTTAGCCTCCACGCGCGTGCACAGACGACAGACACGCACGCAGACAGACAGACATTTTTTGAAAATCACTTTTTAGACTCAAGGGACCTTAAACGTGTAAATCCATCTAAATCTCAAAATCGAATATTTACCTTACAATATTTTATATTTTCAGTTTGGGTGGCTTATACGTGTAAATTCCAAAAAATTTCATTTTTCGAAAAAAGTTACTCTTTATAAAAATGTATGCTTGGTCTAAAACGATGATTAATAGTAAACAAATTTTACTAAAAATCGTCGATTAAATCGGTATACTTAATTTCTGGAGTTATGTCACTTTGCGTGCATAATANGCTTAACCGTCAGACCGCATCTGCCGAGCACACTCCACTTACTTCGACTCTGAGCCCTCAACCACTAATCTTATTTGATTATCCCTTATAATGAGAAGGCTCTGTCCTCAAGACTACAATTAACAGAGGTTCTAATGTATATGATATTGATAATTACTGGTGAAATAAATATTTGAGATATTATAGTCAAAATGTTCAGAAGAAATCACTAGGATTATGAGAAAGTTTTTTTTTTTTTTTTTTTTTTACCTTTTGTCGATGTCTAGCATTAAGGAGATCGGCAAATGGTGAGGAATTAGGATCTTCGAAAGCTAACAGCGCCATGGTCCTTTCTAATTCTGCCAGCACTGTAGGGTCGGCTTCTCCTGACTCGCTAAGTTGACTTTGTGCGAAATGAAGCGCCTCTTCTACACGACCGTTTCTTATAAGCTCAATCAACTCCAATTGCTACAATCATATATAAAAAAATAAGGTAAATTAGAAATTGTTCCTTGTAGCATTCAATTCTGCAGTGGTTGAGTCCAAGTCAATCAGCTTGTGACCTAAGGAGGGGCTTAAATATTGCAAAAGTGAATTTTTATTTCCTCAATGGACCCAACCACTGCAGGAGTAAAAAATAAATATTTCAACTAATTGTATTTATAATAATAAATAAATAAATAAACCTATGTAAGGCCTTAAGCCTGCCTAAGGCCATCTAAAAGTACATATATGTAAAGTGTGACACATGGTTGGTGTGATACTTCATCAGCTGTATAAACTGTATAATTAGCATTCACTACTTTAATTAAAGGCGGAGATACACATTTCGTAAAATTGGGGAAGTAGCTTGCATGCCAAAAGAGGGTATTTGCCAGTAACTGGCATACCAAGGATTTTTATTAAGTCTTTATCTGCTTGCTTACCAGCTACAGGCATGCCATTTAACATATCCACATGCAAGTAGCTGGCATGTTTTTGTTCAAGCTACAGGCAGGGGCGTAACTAGGCTGGAGCAGGCGGTGCAAGGCACTGGAGCCCCCAACATTTGGGGCCCCCAAATCAAGACGAAAATAAAAGTGGAAGTGTAAATGCTTAAACGTTGTTGCTATCNACCTTGAAAAAGTCTAGACTTGAAAAAGCCGCCCATTAACCTCGATAACACGACTGATAGCCAAAATAACCTTGATAACACAACCCTCAACAAAAAGAGCACCTTGATAACAAGACTGTTTCCCTTATCCCCTTGAGACACTTCTTATCGAGGCTCTACTGTATATTAAAGAGATTACGGTTCAAAAAGTCATACTTATGGTAAGAATGTGGCAGATTTATTTGGTAGTTAGACTTTTGCATTTTATAAATATTTTGTATTTTAAGCTAGGAATCTCTAAAAAATTGTCCACCAATTATCACACCAGACCTATGTTAAGCAAGAGTGCATGAAACCATCAAGCATGGGTTGTTATGAAAACAGGCGCATAGAGAAAAGAAGATAATGACCGGGGTGGAGGCAGAAAAAGTGGGTGCCCATTTTTCGTAAACGTAACATTTTTCTTTACAAGAATCAGATTGTTTGTTTGTTTGCCACTGAAAGTGATAATTTTAAATTAAAACGAGGAAGGATTTGTGTAGATAATATCACCACATGTTATACTCTTATTTACTTTTATCACATATTTCACCTGATGTATTTTGCCGATAGTTATTTAAAATATTCTGAATAGACTGAGTTCTTTAATTTTTTACCTGCCAAATTGAATCCCTTTAGCTACTAGCATTTCTTAATCCATCATATAAGCATGCAAAAAATAAAGAGGAAGCAAGGGTGAAGAAGTTGTAGTTGTTTATGATCAAGAAAAGCAATTAGAATAGGAAACAAGGCAAGCCTAAACATTCTGGGAAACTGCCTGAATGAAAGCTGTGTGTGTGAGGCGACTTGACTATAATACAGTAGATTCTCAAAAGGTTCTAGTAAAATAAGACTTCATGGAAAGAACCACATTTACTAATACAGTAGAACCTTGATAAGAAGTGTCTCAAGGGGATTAGGGAAACAGTATTGTTATCGAGATGCTCTTTTTGTTGAGGGTCGTGTTATCAAGGTTAATGGGCCAGGTTTTCAAGTCTAGACTTCTTTATGGTTGTCCCATTCCTGTATAGTCGTGTTATAGAGGTTTGACTTCTCAAAACGACTTGTTACAGAGGTTCTGAGTTATGTTGTGAATTGGAAAAAAAAAACCTGCGTTATTGAGGTTGTTTGGATAAAATAGTCGTGTTATAGAGGTTAATTTAACAATATGTGTTATGGCAATCTCAAGGGGATTTGAAAATTGCACTTGTAATTGAGGGTCGTGTAAGCGATGTTCTATTGTAATAATAATAATACAGTAGATTCTCAATAGTTAGTATAAGTTGAGTTAGTATTACTCAACTTATCCATTATAAGTTTAGTTAATTATAAGTTTATAGTTAGTTATTATATAATCTATTATCATCCTCTTCACTCGTGATTATCAAAATAATAAAATATCATCTGCTAACAGTAGATAGTTTAACATTCTGCTAACTATTAAAGTCTTTACACTATCATACATATTTTGAACTACTTCAAAATACACCCTTAACTTAACTCCTTAACTCCTGCTCCTTCAACGCTTTCCAAATTTAAGCAAACACTATGTAATTTTTGCTTCTCAGAGCTCTGAGAGTTCCCTAATTTAGTAAGCAACAAATCAATTTTCGAAACTAATTTACTTTTCATGACTTACTTGAAGATGGAAATAAAGGTATCTATCATTATCAAGGAGTTCTGGGTGTAGTTGATTAACGAGCCTGATCGCTTCTTGAATTTGTCCGTTTTGAATTGCGTTTCGAATTTTAATTCGGTCGTCTAAGCTGTTCAAATCAACCGGAGGTGTTATACCTGATTCTTCTTGAAACCTCTCCGCCGCATCTTTATACCCTTCTGTAACATTAAACAATAAATGGTCAACATAAACAATAAAATCTTAAATCGAACTGAGACTATTACTACCTACCAAGTTTCTGTTTGGACTTAAGTTGCAGGGAGAACAACATTAGTATTCTATACGTAATGAAGGTATCAGTCACTTTACACATCTATCTATGTGATCATTAGTGTGGAACATGTCTCAGCTCTCTGGGAATCCAACCCAGATTATTGTTAGTGTTTGTACTTTGGTTCCAGGTAGAACAGTATTAGATCATTACAGGATGGAGGTATCAGTCACTTTACACATCTATCTATGTGATCATTAGTGTAGAACATGTCTCACCTCTCTGGGAATTAAAGCCAGATTATTGCTAGTGTTTGTTTAAAGGTTATGGGCCAACAACATTAGGTCATTATAGGATGAAGATAAACAGTGACTTATACATCTATCAATGTGAGCATTAGTGACATAAATGCTCTCAAGGTATTATGTCTGATTATTAGGTTACCGCTTAGATTTTTGGTTTAAGGAAAATCAAAATAAACGAGAAGGAGAGCCAATGAGGGCCAAAGCTTTGGATATTATTAGACCTTCTAAATGGATCATGTTTCACCTCATTAGGAATCCAACTCAGATTATTGTTGGTGTTTAGACTTTCTTTACAGGCAGTACAGTATTAGATCATAACAGGACAGAGGTATCAGTCACTTTACACTGTGTTTGCCTTTGGTTTCGGGAAGAACTGTATTAGTTTATCACAGAATGGAGGTTACTTCAGTGGTACTTTTGTTACTTTAGCACCCCCCTATATCCCTTTGTGTTAATAGTTATTTAGACAAAGGAACATTTACAGAATAGCATACATTCCTTAGTCTAACTTACAATTAAGATGAAGGGATATTTATTCCAATTTACCTTGGGATAAAGGAATATCACACTTTTGGATGTAATTGTGATCATATCCCAAGGATAATCTAATCAACTAAGATAAAGGAATATTAAAGATAAATCTACCCCAAGAGTCTCAATGACTTGGAGAGATCAACACATAAACTTTTGTAGGGCAGACTATTGTTTAGAACTAAGTGGGGTGCTAAAGTAAAAAAGTGCCAATTCGGCAATCTATGCATTGAAATAAAATTTTTTAACATCTCTTTAATTGTACATTAAAAGTAGTTGTTAGTTTGTGACGTAGTGTTTAGATTCTAAATAAATTGATACTGTAACTTTATAAATAACTAATTCATTGTACAACTCAAGTAGTAACTTTTTATTAAACAAAAATAACGTACCAGTAACTAAATAATCCATAACCAATTTATCCATATCAGTCCTGAGAATTTTCCTTTTGTTTAACTGAGCCGTCCATTCATCTTTAGACCATTCGATTGCCTTCTCAGTATTCGAAGGTCCAGAAGATGACATTACTACAATTATAGACTGCAGCTTTGCTAATTTTAATATCAACTTTAAAATCGAAAAAAATGTAAAGAAATTAAAAAAATAAGCACAACTATAAAGATAAACTTATCACTTAAAAGACCATTTTATAACTTAGACAGATTTCACACGAATAAAATTACACGGACGAAAAACCACGAAACACGAAAATAAATAACTTTTTACTTGTGATTGTTTTCAATTTTAGTTTATTTTTTTTTATATCTAATGCATTCTTCTTGTTCTTCTATGAGGATCATATGTTTTTTGTTGTTCAACATTCTAAGTTACAACTAAATCAAGATTTAATTTTTTTATAAAAAAAAAAAAAAATATAATATTTATTTCTTTAAATGTACATTTTTCTATTTTTATTAATATGTTGTAAAATATAAAAAAGTGATATTATTAATTTTT
>KZ653447.1:23486-40032 GCA_001010745.2 Gerris buenoi
ATATGGATTAAATCTCACCAGGGTATTTCTGGAAATGAAATAGCCGACAAATTAGCTAAAGAACCTACAACAATAGAACTTAATATGAAAGTTTTAAATACTGATATAAAATCTTTTCTCAAATGCGACATGAAAAATAAATGGAATAATTTCTATAAAGATAATAATAAAGGTTCTAACTACAAAAAATATAACCCTAACATAATTAAAACACCATGGTTTTGGAAATGTAATATAAATCGATGTGATATCATTAAAATCAATAGAATGAGAAGTTTTCACTGTAGATGTATACAATATAACTATAGAATTGGATTAAGCGATTCACCTATTTGTTTCAGCTGTCCCACAAAAGAGGAAAATATCCAGCACATTCTCACTGAATGTACTGGAAATGTAGAAAAAAGAAAAAACCTTTATTCAGGAATAAACCTAGAAGAAGACGCTCCCATAACAAAAAAAATGTTAGAAATATTATTTTCAAAAAAAATTAAAAATTTAAAGAAAACCATAAAATTCATAGAAGATATAAATTATAAACCGTAACATATTACTGCACCTAATAACTAAAATCTAAAAATGCCAGATGTGAGGTTTTTGAACCTCACATCTGGAAGGACTCGAGTCCGGCCAACCTGATTTGAGTTTTCTGCGGTTTCCTCAATCAACAAAGCAAATGCTGGGTTGGCTCCACAAAAGTCGGCCGCAGCCGCATTAGGAACAAAATGTCCTTGAAAATTGTTACTACCCACAGATTGTTGTCCAATTAAAATCATTATTTAAAATGGCTGCAGTTACCCTCACTCTTGTTAACTTTTGCCAATAAAGAAATTGATTAAAAAAACAAAAACATGTAGTATATTTTAAAGAAAGGCGGCTCAATTTTCCGATTTTAGTGAGTAGAAAATAGCTATTTTTAATTGTTAAAGTGTCACAATATATTCCCCACATCAATCTCTAAACCACCATTTCCCCAAATTGACTAGTAATACTCGTACTTTGTATAACATTTTAGCTTAAGGGCTAAAGTAGATAGTATAGGTAATATTATATATTCTCAATGCTTACATTATTGTGATATTAGCTGAAATTTTATACTATTGTCATGCTTGCAATAAATTATTATTATTTTTAGGCTTGAAAATGGCTGGATGAGCCGAAACATCACCACATTAAAACATGTACTATATAGTGTTTTATATTCTTTTTACCCGTTAAGGATTCACTTTTTATACATAAATAATTATCAGGGTACACCTAGCATCACAACTTTTTAATTATTAAATTAATATGGAATTATTAAAATTTATATAATTGTAAATATTCGGAAAGTACTTCTTTAAATTTATTAGTTTTGATGTAGATCGTAATTGAGAATACAATTCATAAATTGTAATTGAGTATATTTATTTTAATTTATTAGGCTTGTTTATTTTAATTTATTGGATCTATTTATTTAACATCTTATATTTAAGTGCCGTATCTATTCACAATAGAAACGAGGCCTAATCAAAATATGATCAACAATCCTCGGGCGAAAATTTATATTTAATTAAAGCTAGTTTCAAACAGTAATTAATATAAAATATTGGTTGCATTGACCTATATTTGTGGTTATCAAACAATGATAATTAGCATAAATTTAAAAAAAAACACACAAAAGGATTAATTTAATATAATCTGCAATTAACTTGGCGCAGGCTTCCGCGGGTAAAGTCTTAATAAACAGCTTGGTTTTCTGGTGAAATCCGTGTAACGAAGGTGTTGAAGTCCGACATTTTGCTTCCACTACTAAAAGCATTTTCAGGGGTGTGGTGCATCGTGATGTTTACTTGAAGCAACAACAAGACATACTATGGGGTAATCAAGCTGTTTGATAATCTATAATTGTCAAATCTATGTAAATACAGTGATTTATTTGGGGTTTGACAATTATATATTATTTTAAATTAAACCACAAGTGTGTAACTTTTTAATTATCATTAACTTTTATAATAACTAATTTAAATTTCTTTTTGAAAAAGAAGAAGAAAAAAAAAAAAAGTTTAGAAGAAATCTAATATTGGTATTAGAATCATTAATGATATTTCAGTAGAAGTTATAAAATTATAGGAAAATAAAAAATGTCCAAACTTTAAAAACAAAATCAGCAAATTTTATAATTTATTCATATTGGCTATTACAGTGTCGAATATTTAAAGAACAAAAACTAAACCTATATAAGTGTAGTTAAAAAAATATTTATATTTATCTACAGCTGACTCGAAAAAAAGATTAAAAAAAACTTCACGTGCATTAAATAATTAAATTTATCCATGCATAATGCTAAATCAACAGATTCAATTTGAACATGATATTGACATGGGAAGGTTAAAGGTTAACATAGTCTTGTAACCAGATGATAAAAATATAACTAAATCATTAATAATTTTATTTTCCCTGTTAACTTTATTTTCTATATAATTAAAACAAATGATCAATTGAATTTTCAGTTCATAGTTTGATGTTTCAACAACACACAATGAAGTTTGTCGTGTTAATATTTTCGGTTGTGGTTTTGGCTCAACTTGGTGAAAGCAGTTATGGGGCGGTAGTTATTTATTTTTTATAACTTTTTTTACTTATTTTATATAACTTAACACATTTTATATTAAAAATATATATTATTTAGGTATACTTTTTTATTCAAATCAATTAAATAATTTTCAATATTTTTCTTAGGTACACGAGTCATTATTTAAACAAGTAAGGCCCGCTTCACTTAAGTATGTGAGGCGATAATCGCCAGTTTCTATACAATTAAGTTTAAATATTAAGTGTAATAGTTGCATATTCTTTTTCTACAATTCAAGACCTTTAAATTGATGTATAACATGCCATGGTAACTAAAAATGTTTTTTTAGTCACCCGCCATATTGGCCGGGCAGCCATCTTGGAAATATTGAGTGTAAAAACTCCAAAATTTGTCCAGTTATCTAAAATGCTGAGATGTAGCTGTGTGCCAAATTTCATGTTTCTAGCTATAGTAGTTTATGAATTGAAACTACCAACGGACAGACAGACAGACAGAGCCGTTATTAGGTTTCTTTTTTACTTTGAACAGAAACCTAAAATGTATCCGAATCCCCATAAAAACAAAGTCACCTAGTATACATATATGTATTATTGTTTTGTTTTTTTACTTTTCATATACATAGAATATTACATGAAGAGATGGCAAGAAAATAAAATGTTAATATTTTGATGGATTTAAACATTTGAATGCCCACTGAGTCCAATGAAGTGGCTTTTAAAAAAAACGTCTGTCTGTTTTCTTTGTACCTGCGCATCTTAAACAATCTGACCGATTTCTATTAAATTTGGCATACATTTTTAGAACTTTCAGGACATAACACAATGACATGTACATGTAAATGATTTTCACTTGTTACTGATTAAATTAATATTATTAATTGTTAAATAAAAGCTTAAAATAAAAATCAAATTTATTAAAAGAATAATCACACTCTGAGGAGAAAACTCTAAAAAATAATCACCTAAAATTTGGTGTTTAGGTTTAATGTGTGGACTCATGTGTACCCCCCAAAATCAATGAAAAAACTTGAAAATGGGAAACATAAATTACATGGTTAGATTTATATTTAAATAGAATTATTTTTTTATTTTTATTTTTATCTTTTTCTTTGGGTATTTTAGTCCCGTTCGACTGCTCATTAGGTCATTACAGGACAGGGGTTATCCGACCACTTTACTCATCTACTCGATGAGATCATCAGTGTGAAACATGTCTGACCCCTCCGGGATTCGAATCATGTCGGGGTTTCAGACCTTGGTTTCAGAGCCAAGGATGCTAACCACTCGGCCGCCACGCCGGCCCCTTTGGTGGCCTTTTGGGGGGTACACTAGAGTCCACACATTTAACCTAAACACCAAATTTTAGGTAATTATTTTTTAGAGTTTTCTCCTCAGGGTATAATTATTATAGAATTATTATTAGAGCATTTTAAAAATAAAAATCGTCTGAACTGTTTAAGAGTAATTTTTTTGTAAATTTTTTTTTTCAGCGTTTCTTAGAGTGTAACATCTATAATTTTAGAGCTTAAATTAATTTAAATGGCTATCAAGTTACATATCATTTTAAAGCTATTTGAGATGTTAAGTCGTAGGTCACGTTGTAAGTCTTTTTGAGTAGGTTATGATTATTATTGCCCCTTATATCCTAAATATGCAGGTTCAGAATGCTATGCTTCAGTAGTTGAAATGGTTAATTATGGTTTGAGGTCAGGATCTAATACTTTTATTTGCTAGACTTCAGGTATCAGATAAAAGTAAAAGTAAAGTATTAAGCGCCCTGAGACTACCTTCTGTAAAAATATGAACATGTTCTAAAGATTATAAAAATAAAATATGATTAAAAACAATGACTAACTTTTTATTTTTACAGGCAGCTATTTATCCTCAATGCATCTGTCCACTAATTTATCACCCAGTATGTGGATCTGATGAAAAAACTTACTCTAATGAATGCAATTTTAAATGCAGTAAGAGAGACAGACCAGGTAAATGTATTATTTTTTAATTCATAACTTATAAGGTGTTATTATTAGATGTAAGAGCTACTATTGAGAAAACCATCTGGATTAAAATCAATTATCACTACATAATAAGGGTTTATTCTTTAAGACTTAAAAATAAGGACTTATATTATAATTATAAAACAGAGGATATTTTATTATACAAATAGTTGAGGAACCTCGTTATTTTCTGAGTATATCTAGCTGTGTTTAATGCACCTATATTTTTATGCACATTTTTTTTTAGACAAATATTTTGTAAGAAAAATATGTTTCCCTCTCAAAATCATAATAATTTCAGAGAAAATACACTGCCAATTAGTGTGGCACATAGCTTCCTCGCATCCTATCATGTACTTTATTGTTATATTAACATTAACGTTTTATTACTTTATTGTTATATTGTTTATTCTGTAAGAACAATTATAGTTTTTAGCGATCTTTAACACTTCATAGGGGTATCGCTGTAGGTTTTACTTAAACATTTTATTTGAAAAAAATGTTCATCTCATTGAATGGATAAGGTTTGATTTTTTTCCCAACCGAAAATTCCAATTTTAAATTTGAAGTTCTTGTTTACGCGAGCGTTGCACGTGAACGCTTGAACGGATACTGTTGTCCAACGAACTCGTCCTGTGCATTGGTAAAATGAACATGTCTACCAAATTTCATCAAAATCGGTCGACATTTACTCAAGTTATCGTCGCACGTTTCATGATTCGCGGGCACACAGACCGATAGACAGACAGACACGGAACCGAAAATATTCCCTGATGTCTGAAACGGATTTCTGTCTTGGAATTTTTAAAATCGGAGGCATAAAACTTTTTTGTTCTCAAAAGTGAACACAATGCTTCCGTTACCTTCGGTAAGCTCGGAAGCAGAAATAAAGCTTTTTTTTTAAATTTTTAAATGGCCACTTACTTGAAATGGTTGAGCTGATTATACTGTTTAACAAACTCATCTGACTTTTTAAATTACCTATGGACTCATTTTGTCTTTTTGAAAACATTAGCATTTGATTGAATCCATTTATTTTGTGTATTCATTTCATTTAAATATTTCCAGATTTGACTATTGAGTACAAGGGTGAATGCAAGACAAGTGTAAGTAAAATTATCATTAATCTAAACAATATGTATTTTTAAAATGTGTATATGTCAATATCTTTATTATCCCGTTAGTTAATCAAACGAGCAAAACATTTAATAAAAATCATCAATTGACTAAAAACCAACTAAACTAGTTTTATTCTGTCAACACCAGTTTAGGATCTGATGGTGTTACCACCTAGTGTGAATTGTTTGTATCTGTCAACACCAGTCTATTGATATGATGGTGTCATCTAGTGTGAATTGTTTGTATCTGTCTACACCAGTCTATTGTTATTATGGTGACCTAGTGTGAATTGTATGCATCTGTCAACACCAGTCTATTGATATGGTGGTGTCACCTATTAAAATGCAAGCAGAACAAAGTTATCTTCGAATTTAAAATTTACTCTTAATTTGTATTCTGGTTGAGTGAGTATTTGATTTTATTTATCCTGCTGTTTTTCTCAGATGTGGCTGAAAAGAAGCTAATGATCTGAATATATGAAAAAGAATGATCCCACAATTAACTGGTCAAAATCAAAACTGATGTCAAATTCACACCAAAGTCTATTAGAGTGGAAGAAAAAGTAATTCAACATGTAGAGAGAAAAGAGTACGGGAGTAACTTACCCAAGTTAACTACCCAGCTAGGGGCTTTTCAAGATACAATATGTAGTGATGAAGCTTTATCACCCTGAATTAACTGATGATTTTAATTGGATGTTTTAGGAAATTGATGAGTCTTATCAGGACTGTTCTTGCTCTGACAGCGATGATCCAGTTTGTGGTTCAGATGGAATCACTTACACCTCTCAATGTGACTATAACTGTAGAAGGAAAAAAGGTGAGTAAATCTACAATTTTTCTAAAGTTAAGTTCAATTCACATCGAGCTCCCTATTATCTTTTTACATAATATAGTAAAAAGTTTTATTTATACGTGATTTTTAAGAATTAAGGGATATTTGGAGAAGTTTATATATTAATCGTATATTTAGAGTCATGAATCAGACATCACTGATTGATCATGACTCACAGCCCTAATTAAATTAATTTAGTTTTTTGAGTTTTTGTGACATGTTACTGCATAGTAATTAAATGACAGATGAAGGTTTGAAAATGTCTAAAATTGTAGACGAAATATTACCAAAATAAAATAGATTATACTGTTTAACAAACTCATCTGACTTTTTAAATTACCTATGGACTCATTTTGTCTTTTTGAAAACATTAGCATTTGATTGAATCCATTTATTTTGTGTATTCATTTCATTTAAATATTTCCAGATTTGACTATTGAGTACAAGGGTGAATGCAAGACAAGTGTAAGTAAAATTATCATTAATCTAAACAATATGTATTTTTAAAATGTGTATATGTCAATATCTTTATTATCCCGTTAGTTAATCAAACGAGCAAAACATTTAATAAAAATCATCAATTGACTAAAAACCAACTAAACTAGTTTTATTCTGTCAACACCAGTTTAGGATCTGATGGTGTTACCACCTAGTGTGAATTGTTTGTATCTGTCAACACCAGTCTATTGATATGATGGTGTCATCTAGTGTGAATTGTTTGTATCTGTCTACACCAGTCTATTGTTATTATGGTGACCTAGTGTGAATTGTATGCATCTGTCAACACCAGTCTATTGATATGGTGGTGTCACCTATTAAAATGCAAGCAGAACAAAGTTATCTTCGAATTTAAAATTTACTCTTAATTTGTATTCTGGTTGAGTGAGTATTTGATTTTATTTANAAGATAGATGAGAACTCTAGTTAATAAATTATGGTTTGTTTTACAGGTTTGACAGTAGCTCATGAAGGAACATGCTAAACCCAGGTTTGTACATCTTTATTTAGTTAATATTTCATTTAAATTTGTATATAATTAAATATAGAGGTAAGAGCCTCTATACTCATGCTAATACTTAGTAATTCTGACAGTACAGGAAAATAAAATAATAAAACATTAGGGGGAAGGATTAAAACGAGAGGGGAGCCAATAAGAGCTCGAGATTTTGGCAGGTAGTAGGTCAGGGCAACAAGGCAAACAAAAGTATCACTGGATACCCTTAATATAACCCCGCCTAGTGATTTTATTTTTTCCCTTACACAGGTTGGCTAATCTGAGCTGTCAGATTTACAAAGTATAATAGCATAAGTATAGAAACTACAGAAGAGTGTTAATTATTATCAACTGGATTTAAGAAAAGGAGATTTGAAAAATTTAACACAAAAAAACAATAATTTGTTACATTTTGGAAGTTATTGTTCTTAGACATATGAGGGCGGAGTAAGTTAATCAAAAATAAAAGAAGAAAAGGATTTGTTTATAAGTAATGCATACTTACTTAGTAAAATCAGATTGAGAGAGGAATATTTACTGACTGAGCGGAGTAAGTATAATTATACTTACTTGATAAAAAAATCAGAAAAGCAATTTGATCTGATTATCTGGGAATCAAAAATGGCGGATAATTCATATCACAAAAAAGGAAAAAGTATAATTATTTTAAGTTTTCACATTCATTGTGTAAACATTCATAAATTACCTTATCTCTAACATTTAATTTTTGTTTCATAGCCTCCTCAAAATGAATCTAATTATGAAAAGGGAGAATCAACTCCAACCTGTCGAAGGAAAATTAAACTACTCGTAGAACTATGACAAGAAAAAGAAAATTTTATCTAAATTCAAAACGTTGTATCTCCTAATAAACAAAATTCTTTTAAATAATTCCAATGTGTTTTTGATATTTTATCTACGATTGATACGTAATTTAAACATTGTATCTCTGTTTAGATGCGTAGAAAATGATTCTTTACGCACCTGTATTAATTGCGCATGCGTGTCTCATAGTTTTGATGAATTCCTCTTCTTTACCACTCTAGCGCTTATTACATTTAACAAAACTAATTTGATGTTTATTTAATAAAAGTAACTGTTTGAATACAGTTTTTTTTTGTGAAAATCAATGAGTGATTTAAGTGATTATGACAAATATGAGGAGAATAATACACCTTCTGAAATAATTAATTTGGCACAAAATACAACTAATGAATTGATGTCATCTTTATCAAAAGAGAAATACGACCTTACATACAGGAAGTTTATTATTTTTTTTCTGTATTTATTATTAAAATCTAACAATCGTAGATAAAGTATATAATCTAACAATGTCGTGCGAAAACGCCATTTTGCATTGCTCGGGTGGTTTTACTACCCTCGCTATCGCTCGGGTGCAAACTCCACACACAAAATGCTACTTTCCACACTCGACGCGTACTGTACTATTATCTAACCTTTTTTTACTAATAAATAAAGATAACAAATCAAGCTTTTATAACTTGATAAAATAAGGATCAAGTTAATTTCGCTTATGTAACCACCAATGTAATACATTGAGCAGCAGAAAATTAAGCTCAGAGGCAATTAGTTCCTGGGGTAAATGAAATACATCTAAAGGATGTCATTTGTTTCATAATATTCTGAGGAGGAGCTTATAGTTATTTACGCAACAAGGGAGAGAAGTATGTTTTCCTGCTCGAGGTTAAGTTTTCTCCTGAGGCACCGCCGAAGGAGAAAACTTCATTAGCTCTCGAGGACTTATGGCCAAGGGAGATAACTGTAGTATTAGCTCCCGAGGCATATCAAGGACGTCAATGTCCGTGCATAAGCATTGATGTATCTTGCTCGTTTTGATGTTAATTTTTCAGAAAAATTGATGATGATTCTTGGACATAAAAAACATTGATGTTTAGCTATCAATGTCCCAAGCCTAATAGGCACCAGGAAACATTTTTTGTATACAAGAGCTTGTCTGTTCAAAATCAGCTAATTTAATACTAGACTATAAGTTGAATTCTTGCATTTTCAGATAGTTTTCTTTTTCCAGCAAGCGCTTAATCGAATAAAATACACAATTCATACACAAAAAAGTCATAAACCACTTTACTGTAAAGCTGTTTTTAATTTTTATTATTTTCTTTGTATAAAAAATATAAATGGTAACTATAAATAAAATTATTAAATTAAAAGAAAAAAAAATGTTTTCTTAAAAGCAAGTCTTGCATTTAAATTTGTTCAATTTAAATTTTTTTAAAAATAATAATATATTTTGAAAAACTCAAAATTAAATAAATAATAAGCTCTTAGGTATTATTTATTTTCTTTTGTTTTTTTATATATTCATATATAATTAAAGGAGATTTGAAAAATTTAACACAAAAAAACAATAATTTGTTGAAAAAATGGAATATATATATTTTTTATAATATCAAATGATGTACCTCCCCTATAAACCATTCTGTTGCAAAGCATGTGTATCTAGCTATATGTGTCAATTTTTGAGAAAATGAGGTTTTGGATGATTTTTATCTTAACATTCATTAACATAAATTTCAGGAGATATTTTATCAAGAGCGAGATATATACATATTGTGTATTGATTTTAATTTATTTTATAGCATAATTAATTTAATATTTCGCTTTTTGCTTGAAGGTGTGTCTCTTGCTCATAATGGAGAATGTAATGAAGATGTAAGTATGATGAATTTATTTATTTATTTATTGTATTTTTTTTAATGTATCCCCAATAATTACACTTGGGGATTATAAAATTTCAATCAAATAAGGGGGAGGGAGAAAAAAAAAAATAGAATTCTAGATAACTATATATAATAAAACAACTAAATGTTCAAAATTCTATTTATGAGCCCATGTGAAGAGGAAAATACACGAACAAATACAAAATATGGGAAATACATAATCTGTGGAATTTTTAGCTCTCAAAACAGTCAAAAAGTAAGTTAAAAAATGTAGTATAAAATTTGAACCTCACAAAAACAAGTCAAGTTAAAGATAAAAGTATTTCAAAATGTTAAACATCAGTGAAACAATAAACATCCTTATAGTAGAATAGATATGGATGAGGAATATAATATCAAGTAAACTTTCAACTTTTACATTTAGCTCTACTACGAATGTAACGTTATGGTTAACTAACTGTATTCTACTAACAGCATGACATGTCGTACACTGTATCTTGTTTTATTTTTTTTCCCCCTAATAACTTTCAGAAAATTTATGTTTTTTTAAGGAGAAGAATGAGAGGTGCACATGCCCCATTATACACGATCCTTACTGTGCATCTGACGGTCAAACCTACGCAAGCAAGTGTCTATTTGAATGTAAACAGAAACAATTCCCAGGTAATCAATTTTAAATTATTGCATTATTACTTTATAATCTTTTTATAATAAATAATAAAAATTTCAATGTAATACCAATGAATCAAGAAAAGATTCTTTTTATTGTATAAAAGCATAACTTAAGATGGCTTTCACTGAAAAAAGACAGGGGACTGAAGACAAGACCTTTCCTAATGGAGAGGCATTAGTCAATGTCTGTTTGGTATGACAACAATATTATGATTTAATTATAATGTAATTGATCAGTTCAATCAAGATGAAATATGACTCTATTCTCTTGCTTTCTGTCTTCTGATAGTAGTGTTTTCTTCTTTCTACTAGTACTTGGATGAAAAAGATACCTAGATCTAAATGTATGTATGTAAATCTAGATGTATATAAAATCTAAATGTATGTAAATCTAGATGTATCTAGATGTATGTAAATTTTGTAGGAACACAGATTATAAATAAAGTGAAGAAACTAAATAAGAAGAATATGTATACTTGTTTCTGTAATACATTATAATTATAACAATCTTATAAAAATTACTTTTCCGAACGAGCGATAACCATAATTATATTATTTTTATTTTTACAGATTTAGTGATCATTCACAGAGGTTACTGCCGTAGGAAGGTCAGTACATTTATTAATATAATAGTATATACAGGGTTTGCTAGAGGCAACACATGATTTTGGATTTGCTAATATTCAGAAATGGGTAAGGGGGAGTATGGTGATGTGACCATTTTGCTAAGGAGGATAGGTAACTTCTGTTGCAGCCATAGTTTAAAATGTAGAACATGGCATGTTCCAAAACCATGAGTAGAATCGTGCTGGGCCCATAACCTGTTGAGAGGCAATAAACTGACAATAGTAAAGACCTAGTACTAAGACGAAGCACTCGTTCGAACCTACCAATTAAACCTTATTTAGGACCTTATTAGCCCTATCATAGAGAGTTCCATCCTCTGTACATTTTAGCCACGCTGGCTAAACTGACTATTTTATATGAACGATATATTATAACTAATTAGAACTCTAAATTTAAGAATAAAGAATGGAAAGTGAAGAATGGATAAAACAATTATTGGACTTTTATACCATTTCTCAGCCAGTTTTTTTGATTCAGCTTGTTGTTTAACAACTTTGTCTTGAGTTTACTTTTCAACAACTTCATACCCATGATGATTTGAGGAGAGTTTTCATTAAAGATTACCAATTGTGGTTGAAGCCGGATTTGTAAAACTAAGTTTTATTTATTTCTGATAATATATACTTAAGCTCTACAATATTAAGTCCTCTCCTTCAACTAGAGCTAGTTTGATCTGAACTTGAGTTTATAGGGGTTGATCATCCTAGGATACCTAGATGTCACAAGCAATCTTCAGAGTTGTTTGTTGATGCCTTCTGGTCAAAATTATATTGATTTTGATTTTATTGTTCTATTTTTTAGATTTGCATGTGTTTGAAGAACTGGAAACCAGTTTGTGGATCAGATGGAATCACTTACAGCAACTTGTGTGCACTTGATTGTCAAAAAGACCGCTACAATGGTAAACTTTCTTATCCCATGTAATAGCACATTGGATACAATCCACNTTTCAATTTATTTTTGTTTGTCCCACAGAATTAGGTTAAAGAAAGAAAAAAAAATATTTGTTATTTCGCTAGAATTGTTTGTTGTTAATGTGTTTTATGTCTTACTACATCAATATGTCTTTAAATAAATAACATCCTGCTTCTTTTCAAACAACTAAATAAGATTTTTTTGTGATTTTTTATATAGGGGTTTCAATTTATTGAACTATCAAAAAAATTAACAAGAGTAAACTACCATGTTTTTCAATATTTCCTGGATTCAAAATTTTTATTTTTGACTGATTCACATTAAATTGTTTACATTTGACACGACCATATTAATGTTGGACAATCAAACATTAAATATTATAAATTTAAAATAATATTAATAATTAAAAACAGAAAAAAACAAAAAACATACGACTAATGTGTTGATAATGTGTGAAAAAAATGTAGGAGACAATAAATAATAACTTAAAGTTTTAGATTAAACAATTATTCATTAACTATGAATACTCCAGAATAACTTTATTCTGAATACTAAATAAATAAATTAAAAATTAAGTTTTTTTTATGAGAAGTGGAGTCACTTAATCAGATTTCTACCTCTGTGTCCAACTCTTAAACTGATTTTTTTCTCTTAAAAAACATTTTGACTCATCAAGCCGGCCCTAAAGATAACTACAAGTTGTTGAAAACCGGCTTAATTATATAAAGTTACTTTAGTGGAGCAACTTATTTTCTTATTGTTAAAATAAATGACTGAGTTTAAAAAAAGAGCCATTTTAATAAATGAATTTAGTGAAAGGTGATTTTACTTCAGCAATGATGATCTTTGACTTGAAGTAGACTCGCCATTCACTAAATCATTTATTAATGTGAATATTTCTTCCACCATTGGCATTGATGACAGTCTTGTTAAAAACAAATTATAATTTACCAGGAGAGACTGTTTATGACATTCCTTTAGAACAACCTCTGTAGATTCTCCCATATCTAATGGTTTCAATTTATCGTTATCTTTCCCACAGGATTAGGATGAATTTCAAAGAATCAAAACTATTCGGTATTTCACAAGAATTCTTTGTTGCTTTATGTCTTACAACATAAAGATGGCCTGGTGTTTAATGGCATTAAATAGCTTTGTATTTTTCAATACTTGGAATTGAAGTGGTTTTGAAGTGCATAAAGTTGCACTTGAGTGCATCAACTAGTATTTTTTATTTATTTTTTTTTAATAAAAACGTTGAATTGATTTGAAATCAACGACATACATTTTATTTGTATATATATTTTTAAACTGATCTCCTAATAAATTAACATAGATATTTATATTAAATAACCTTCACTCTAATTATTATTAACAACCCTCTATATGAGAAAGAGTATTAAAAGTTGTACTGAATAGCTTTTTTATTTTAATATTGGGGGTTAGGCTATTTTCCGCTACACGCCTCAAATGTGGATACAATTATTCTTCCCAGAGGCTTGACGAGCCACAAATTGAGTCAAAATCGACAGGAAGATGAGCCAATTCAGCAACAAAAATTTATATACTGTATCAATAGACCATATACAGAAAAAAAATTGAATCAGGAAAACATAATAATATCTAATAAGTGTTTGCTCCCATATCTAATAATTTCAATTTATTTTTGTTTGTCCCACAGAATTAGGTTAAAGAAAGAAAAAAAAATATTTGTTATTTCGCTAGAATTGTTTGTTGTTAATGTGTTTTATGTCTTACTACATCAATATGTCGTTTGTTTTACAGGTTTGACAGTAGCTCATGAAGGAACATGCNTGAGTCATACAGGTCTATTAAACACTAATATTATTTTGGGTGGAAAAAATTACTGAAATCCAAAAATTATTATAATTCATAAAATTATTAGCGATCCTAGAGGTGGTTAAAAAGTTGGTGCTATAGCAGGTTAACAGACGTTGGACGAAGTTGGTGCTAACAGACTGATATACCCACCAGAGGGTTAACACAAAAATAAATAAATAAAAGAATAACGACACAAAAAAAAAGAAAAGAAAAATAAATACAACAAATCTACAAATCAACCAACTCTGATTGAATAACTTTTTACATAAGATATATAAAAAAGAAAAAAATATTTCCAAATTGTTATATTTTTGTTTAAAGCTATAATTTTCGTTATTATCAGTGCTTTATGTGCATTTACTGTTTTTAAAAATAAAATTATTGAGTTAAATTGATAAATTTAAAAGTAAAGTTAGACTAAATTAATGCCCAAAAAATTGAAACAATGGAATGGACGTAACCCTTCCCTACTCCATTCTTCAGACTCACAAATACATTTATATATATTTTTTTTTTAAATACATAAATATATTTTTTCCTTAGAAAAATAAAGGAAAAAATAACAACATCAATAACAACAACAAGGAACTGGTTCTAAAGTTATCACTTACGCAGGTCGACCACTTTAACTGACACACCTCCAACTATTTTTGAATGCTCTGTCTCCTGGAAAAGAAAGGGAAGATGGAAAATTAAATTTAGTTATTCTTCACAAGAATTCTGCGTAGGCAGGGATCTTAAATAACTCTTCTTCAAGCTTAGGTAACACTACCTCAAGCAGAGATCATAGGTATACTTGCCTAGGTAGGAATCTTAGGTAACTCTGCCTAAAAGGGGATCTAAATCTCTAGTGTCAGAAAGAGAGAAATATTTTATGTAAATGGTCAATAGTATAAATCAATTTAGATACGTCAATACTATAGTTAATCCACAGATCAATATTGCAATACTGTACACTAATCAATATTATTGATAAACAAAACTTCTGGTGGCCACCAGAGTCTTATTGTTAATTATTATAATTTGTTTACCCGTTAATTATAAAACAACGTTTGTTATAATGAGGCACCACAGTTTTTAATTTGAGATCTTAATTTTTAGAGTATAACAGGGTGCAGTTTATTGTATTGATCTTTATTAACAAAAGCGCTGATTATAAAATACTAAAATAATATCTTACCATAAACAAAGGAGAATCGGATGGATGTGGGTGGAACCCATGCTTCTGACAACTGCCGATAAAACTCAGGCCATAGTGGGGCGTCAGGAAGAATGATTTTGATCTGAAAAATAAAATAAATAATTGCTTCACCATTTGTAGATTTTTTATGACTTCTAAAAAAAAAAAATCAATATGCATATTGAGATACATGCATTGCTTTTTTTAATTATTTATTACTTTTCCTCACTACCTATAGTAGGAAAAGTATTGTTTTTTTTCTGGCATTGTGAAAACAAAAACTGAAATTGTTTTTTTAAATATGTTAATAACGGGGTTGGAACAAACCTAATATGTATTTGTTGTTATAGAATTGGTCTATCAGACCAACCAAAGGATCATACACCATTAGGCATATCTAATCTGTCAGATCGGGACAAAAATATTAGCAATAAAACTTTATGAGTCATACAGGTCTATTAAACACTAATATTATTTTGGGTGGAAAAAATTACTGAAATCCAAAAATTATTATAATTCATAAAATTATTAGCGATCCTAGAGGTGGTTAAAAAGTTGGTGCTATAGCAGGTTAACAGACGTTGGACGAAGTTGGTGCTAACAGACTGATATACCCACCAGAGGGTTAACACAAAAATAAATAAATAAAAGAATAACAACACAAAAAAAAGAAAAGAAAAATAAATACAACAAATATAATAATAATCATGTCTTCTATGCAACGGACATAAAAAACATTGATGTTTAGCTATCAATGTCCCAAGCCTAATAGGCACCAGGAAACATTTTTTGTATACAAGAGCTTGTCTGTTCAAAATCAGCTAATTTAATACTAGACTATAAGTTGAATTCTTGCATTTTCAGATAGTTTTCTTTTTCCAGCAAGCGCTTAATCGAATAAAATACACAATTCATACACAAAAAAGTCATAAACCACTTTACTGTAAAGCTGTTTTTAATTTTTATTATTTTCTTTGTATAAAAAATATAAATGGTAACTATAAATAAAATTATTAAATTAAAAGAAAAAAAAATGTTTTCTTAAAAGCAAGTCTTGCATTTAAATTTGTTCAATTTAAATTTTTTT
>KZ653447.1:41345-58927 GCA_001010745.2 Gerris buenoi
AATCATGCCAAACATTTTTTTTTTTTTTTTTAAATATAATCTATACTTTATTATATTATTTATAACTAATACACACTTATATAAATCAAACTGGTGGTTCATTTAATAAAATAATTGATTGTCTAAATTTAAATAATAATCTTAAACTAGCAATCTAACAAACTAAAATACTTAAGTCGTAAGTAAATGTGTTTAAATGTACAAGTTACTTCAAAGAACAATGTAGAATTCTATATAATATAACTGACAAAGAAAACTATAATCTACATAATAAGATAAAAGTAAGGTAGCAGTAAATGAGAGAGCTACAAATCATTCAAAAGAGTGAAGTTTGGCAGATAATTATAAATACTGGTAGTAGATGCTATAGCTATAAGTTCCTCCAGAGGTAGTCATGATTTCACTTTGTCCAGATCTAACTATTTTACAGAAGATTAAGATGGTTCTGATTGTTTAGTAGACCTAGGAATAGTAAATCCTAATGGAAAGATAGACAACTTCCCTCTTGTAAGAAGCTTGACTAGAGTTGAGGGAGTTCTTCCTCACGCAGTAGCACCAGAGGACAAGGGAAAAGAGGAACTAATTCCCACCAAAAAGTCTGCCCATCCCCCTAGCTAGTTAGATGTTGGGGCTGAGTTGATCTATGCCATGGTAGTGTTTAATCCTCAAGCAGGAGTAATATAAGTTAAATAAATATGAAGGTATCTGCTCTGCAAAAATTACAACGTATTTCAATAAGTTACATGAAAGCTATTGAGGTAGTACCAAGCCTTACTCCTGTTGTCTCTGATGAGTGAATATTTGTTGTTGAAGAACTTCGGGTTGCCTTGGAGCTCTATCTGTAGCTTGTTAGGCAGGTTACCCTAGGCAGGTTTTGTGGGTTCATACTGTATTTGAGTAGAAGGTCGTACTCATGAACATCTGGTGAACTTGTACATGTGCGGAAGTTGCAGGTACATTTATGTACTTCAACTCTACATGATGTGTCAAGTTCAGGGACAGACAATTCATGAGATGTACAGTTGAGGATTTTACTATAAAATGTAAGGACTTACTCGTTGTATCTTGGTGCACAGACGATGGCTATTGCTTCAGGCATCATTCTCTGGTACGAATAGTGTGTATGAAGATCCACACTCGAGAGAAATGCAGTCTGGCTTGGGTGAGTCTGAAAATTTAGAGAATATTTTTACAGCATGTAACACAAAACAGTTGACTTCTAAAAAAAAAAAATCAATATGCATATTGAGATACATGCATTGCTTTTTTTAATTATTTATTACTTTTCCTCACTACCTATAGTAGGAATACCTATAGTAGGAATCCTACCTAGTAGTAGGATTGTGAAAACAAAAACTGAAATTGTTTTTTTTTTATTACAATAAATGATATTAAAGGTCGACCAAGAAGTCATGAACACGGGAGAAACTGAAAGTCGGAACTTCCGAGTATTGCCGAAGTCAGTACAGTTGGGTGCTAAGACAATACCAATTTCTAGTTTGTATGACATGCGCAGTTATATCAAATCTCACAAATATCAACAGGAGGGTTTCCAATCTGTTAGGTTTCCTGTTTTTTGTTTGTTTTTACACAGTACGAATTATAGTCACAACTGTCCTCAACGATATTTGATAAATCCACAAATCCATGAGATGATGCAAATGTAAAGGACGTTACAAATAACAGGGTTGGAACAAACCTAATATGTATTTGTTGTTATAGAATAATGTAAAGATATTATCGTATATTATAGGTGTTTCTTATCAGGTACAGTGTAGCCTGTTGCAAAAAATACAGAAGTTATCAATAATAAAATTATTAATAATAAAAAACAACAAAGTGTTTTTTGACAGTGGTCTGTTTTATAAAAACTGACTATAAATGACACCAAAACAACAACACTAGCGCACTCCTCAGATTTCCATGACTTCTTGGCCGACCTTTAATATGAGTACATTCACCCAGAAAAGTAATATGTATGGGAATTGTGCTTAAAAGCAATACTTTGATTGGATAATAAATAGACTTACATGTATCCATCCTATGGTTATCAAATCATGCTGATCCTGATAGTCAAATAAATCCTCTTCTCTTTGGGTTGTACAGGAATCAGCAGTGCCACTCTGTGCCGGCACTAACAGATGACTAATAACCAGCTGATCGTGTTTCTACAAACAAACATGTACACTAATACTCATACATCTAATAAATATCATAGGATTCGTGGATGAACTCATTAGCACAATTTTTACAATATTGAATTTGTATCTCGTTTTAACAAGAAAAAAGTGATAAACATTTCACTAATAATCACTAAATTGAACGAGCATAGTGATTTCTTCTATCAGAGACTTAAAAATTGATGTTTTTTTTAAATTATGACTGATGTAATAATTAATAGTGCATTTCAGTATTTGTGATAACGGTATAGTTTTTGTGAATTTCACACTAAATACTTTCAAGATGTCTACCAATATAAAAAAAAAATTAAAAAATAATATAAAATGGCTGCAAATGCAGAGATGAGCCTGTGTGCTAAATTTTCTTCATATTGATCAATTTTTACACCAATTATTATTATTTTTCGTTAGATAAATTCACAACCCTAGTCTCTGATATTTAATGATGTGTTATAAGCAGAGACGGGAAAAAGTCATAAACGTCATAGTCATATGATTTAGTCATAAAATAGCCATTTTACGAATAAACGTCATAAGATGGGGGTTTCTTGGAATAAACGTCATAGAATGGCCTTTTTTTGTCAAATGTTTTCTAAAAAGACTTTTAAATTGAACATTTTCGGTCCGGTTCCAGGTAAAAGTGCAGTTCGAACAAAAAACCCTTACACGAGTTTAGTGAAAGGCCTGGGCTCTTAATTCCCCGACCACTTTCGGACTTAACTAATGCGCTTGTGCGTACCTGCAATCAGAGAGGACCGACGGTCATCCTTAATTCCAAAGAAGGGCTCATGATCGGCTCCTTCTTGAAACCACTCCTCCAATTAGAATCCAGGAAGTTCAAGATAGATTGTTCAAGATAGATTGGCTGTTCCAGAACTTAAGATTTTGTATATATTCATGGTAACGGAGTAGAATGTTTAATTGCTCATTTGATTTCTTAGACTTGTGTTCGTTTTTTCTTGATTAAATTTACTCGTGTAACTATTGTCTTGGTTGATTTTACTTGTGTCAGAATGCCGAAATCTGCTGTAAACAAATTTTCGCTTAAGCGTAAGTGGGTGTCTGAGGAGGTGGACTTTTCTTTGGAAGGTGAAACATTCTTCTGTAAGCCGTGTGATAAACAGGTAAGTTCTTTATCTACTTTGTATCTGAAATCGAGGAACTGTAAATTGCCATTGTTTTTCAACGAAGTGATATTTTTCTTTGTTCCAATCTACATTGTACAAAATTTCTAAATTTTTAATCTTTTATTATTGCTCTAATTTCTGAAGTATATATGCATAAATATATATAAAAGACACTGTATAATTTTTATCGATGGAACCATTGAAAAGAGGTTGAAAGGAATTGGTGCAATTTACATAGTTTGACATACCTCGTTCATGAAGGTGGTGCAATTTACACTGTTTTTCTTTCTTCGTATAACATTTTTTTTTTTTATTTCTGCTAAAAAAAAGTGCAATTTACATATACCCCAGAAATCAACGCTAAATATAATGTTTTTCCATGTTGTACTTACATTGATGTTTCAAAATATTTGTCAATTTTGCTGGGGTTTTATTTTATTTCTTTTAATTGATTACGATGGCTATTGCTTCAGGCATCATTCTCTGGTACGAATAGTGTGTATGAAGATCCACACTCGAGAGAAATGCAGTCTGGCTTGGGTGAGTCTGAAAATTTAGAGAATATTTTTACAGCATGTAACACAAAACAGTTGACTTCTAAAAAAAAAAAATCAATATGCATATTGAGATACATGCATTGCTTTTTTTAATTATTTATTACTTTTCCTCACTACCTATAGTAGGAAAAGTATTGTTTTTTTTCTGGCATTGTGAAAACAAAAACTGAAATTGTTTTTTTAAATATGTTAATAACGGGGTTGGAACAAACCTAATATGTATTTGTTGTTATAGAATAATGTAAAGATATTATCGTATATTATAGGTGATTTCTTATCAGGTACAGTGTTGCCTGTTGCAAAAAATATAGAAGTTATCAATAATAAAATTATTAATAATAAAAAACAACAAAGTGTTTTTTGACAGTGGTCTGTTTTATAAAAACTGACTATAAATGACACCAAAACAACAACACTAGCGCACTCCTCAGATTTCCATGACTTCTTGGCCGACCTTTAATATGAGTACATTCACCCAGAAAAGTAATATGTATGGGAATTGTGCTTAAAAGCAATACTTTGATTGGATAATAAATAGACTTACATGTATCCATCCTATGGTTATCAAATCATGCTGATCCTGATAGTCAAATAAATCCTCTTCTCTTTGGGTTGTACAGGAATCAGCAGTGCCACTCTGTGCCGGCACTAACAGATGACTAATAACCAGCTGATCGTGTTTCTACAAACAAACATGTACACTAATACTCATACATCTAATAAATATCATAGGATTCGTGGATGAACTCATTAGCACAATTTTTACAATATTGAATTTGTATCTCGTTTTAACAAGAAAAAAGTGATAAACATTTCACTAATAATCACTAAATTGAACGAGCATAGTGATTTCTTCTATCAGAGACTTAAAAATTGATGTTTTTTTTAAATTATGACTGATGTAATAATTAATAGTGCATTTCAGTATTTGTGATAACGGTATAGTTTTTGTGAATTTCACACTAAATACTTTCAAGATGTCTACCAATATAAAAAAAAAATTAAAAAATAATATAAAATGGCTGCAAATGCAGAGATGAGCCTGTGTGCTAAATTTTCTTCATATTGATCAATTTTTACACCAATTATTATTATTTTTCGTTAGATAAATTCACAACCCTAGTCTCTGATATTTAATGATGTGTTATAAGCAGAGACGGGAAAAAGTCATAAACGTCATAGTCATATGATTTAGTCATAAAATAGCCATTTTACGAATAAACGTCATAAGATGGGGGTTTCTTGGAATAAACGTCATAGAATGGCCTTTTTTTTCAAATGTTTGGCAAAAAGTTTTTTGTTTTTGTCGAAAAAGACTTTTAAATTGAACATTTTCGGTCCGGTTCCAGGTAAAAGTGCAGTTCGAACAAAAAACCCTTACACCAGCTTAGTGAAAGGCCTGGGCTCTTAATTCCCCGACCACTTTCGGACTTAACTAATGCGCTTATGCGTACCTACAATCAGAGAGGCACCGACGGTCATCCTTAATTCCAAAGAAGGGCTCATGATCGGCTCCTTCTTGAAACAACTCCTCCAATTAGAATCCAGGAAGTTCAAGATAGATTGTCCAATCAGCCAATAGTAAACCCATTGGGTTGGGCAGTCTCCTGATTGGCTGTTCCAGAACTTAAGATTTTGTATATATTCATGGTAATGGAGTAGAATGTTTAATTGCTCATTTGATTTCTTACACTTGTGTTCTTTTTTATTGATTAATTTTACTCATGTAACTATTGTCTTGGTTGATTTTACTCGTGTCAGAATCTGCCGAAATCTGCTGTAAACAAATTTTCACTTAGGTGTAAGTGGGTGTCTGAGGAGGTGGACTTTTCTGTGGAAGGTGAAACATTCTTCTGTAAGCCGTGAGATAAACAGGTAAGTTCTTTATCTACTTTGTATCTGAAATCGAGGAACTGTAAATTGCCATGGCGTTGAAAAAATCAAGAACCTTTGCAGTACCGATTGGGTTGGAAGAGTAGGGGAAAAAGTGAAAGAAAAGTTGACTGCTCTTCTATCAAGGAATCCTGGGTGGGAACACGCCCAGGCCATAGCGGCCCGGCTGAAGGGCAAAGAAGTTAGGAAATTGCCTGAGGACTGAGGGGTGGAAAGAAAATGACGTGACATGCATGAAATTTGCTCCCACTTCATCTGCCGACGTCGGAAGGTCTTTTTCCAAGTTCAAAATTCTGCTGACGGACAAAAGAACAAATTTAACGCTGGAGCATAAAGAACAGCATATGATAATTTTTTACAATGCTGATGCATTCAGCTAATGATTACTATTTATTAAATTATTGCAAATATAATTCTGTATTTATGAAGTATTTGAGTCTTTCTTTTGAACTGTTTACCCTCTAAACTCTAAAATAACGAAATGCATCATATACTGGCTAAACTTTCACAGTAAAAATAAACGTCATAAAACAGCCGGTTTTCAAAAATAAAGGTCAAAAAACAAGGAAATAAAAGTCATAGAATAAAGGTCATGAAATGGAATAATAAAAGTCATAAACAGTGTCTGGTTATAAGAAATTAAATTTAGATAGACAAATATTTCAATTCAAGACAACAAGTAGGGAGAAAAGAGAAAAAATATTTTTACCAATTTTCCAGCGAGTATGCCACACGTCTCTATGTTCCTATCAGTGTTCCATTTTGCAATGATGAGGAATTCAGACGTAAGGTTCTCAGGTATGGTGACTCTTCTCAGCCCGTCTGGCCTGGTCACAGGAGATGGAACGTATGATGTAACGGAAGATGGCTTTGTACTTCTATCAAAACCAGGACTGTAACAATATCATAAAAAAAACATAAAATCAAATATTTTAAATTTTCTTAATGTCATTCATGACATCAACAAAATGTATGATGCTGTAAATAAAAATTAAAATAGGCAGAAATTATTTAAAAAAATCTATTGACCATCTCTTACTTAATTATTACAAATATATAATATGTACTCGCCTAAAATAGTCTGTCAACTAGTGTAGAACATACATTCCTTGTGTCTCACAATTAAAAGGAATTTTCAAATGAATGTCAACAAATGTGACCTCACTCAGAATTGAAAATGTGGTAGTTTTAATTTACATTGAGGTCACATTTATTTATATACAATGGTAAATTCGGATTGTACGTGACCGACTTAGAGGTTAGGTGATAAAATCCTGTATATTAAATTAAAAACCTTAATTTTGTGTACCCTTGAATTTTTAATAGCCGCTCCGCACCCCCTCGCGGTGCTTCGCTCATTTTCTGAAGAAAAACAACCCTCCTGTATATAAACCAGGTAGAGGTCCAACTCGAAAAAATTTCTAGGTCACGTACAATCCGAATTAGCCATATACAATATTTAATGTGTACAGAAAGTTAAAATTGACATCAGACCAGTAGTGGACTAATTTGGATGTACCATCAAAATTTAATTAAAATCTTATGAGAATTATGTATTCGAGATGGTGGTTTCCCAAAAAAAATGTTGACTACTGCCCGCCAAAATCTTAAGCTCTCATTGGCTCTCTCCACAATGTGTCAAACTTTCCCGCGCTGTCAACACGACGCTTCTTTCGACATACATACTGTAGTACATAATTTATCCCAAATAATTAAAACTGAAATATATGATCCCGTTATAATGGGGAACATGGTGGAAAAGAATAAATAAGAATACAAGTACCTTGGTTTAGGGGGAGATTGTGGAGGGACATTAATATTAGCAGGTCCTGCATCAGGGCTAGCGAAGTCAGGGTAGTTCAAATCATTGAGTAGAGGAGGTACAGGGTGGACAGTGGTTCTCTGGTAGAAGTCTACTAAGTGAGGTGGGATCTCCGCTTTCTCAGCAGACTTGGCTTTAGCCATCTGCATCTGTTTCCTTCTAGCGGCTTCCTCCAGCAACCGTTTCCTCTCCTCCAGGTGCACTTTATACTCATCATACTCGCATCTATATTGTTCCAACAAAGTCTTTTTCAGGTTTTCCGCCACCGGGATCACTTCTCTCAAGTATTTTTTGTTCTCTAGTTTAACGTTCGCAGGAACGGTTTCGAATTCGGGGTGAGATCGGATTTTCTCGATGAAAAGCCTGTAAAACATATAGACGCTAAATATTGTCGACGTCCTACCATCGCTTTACACAATAAAAAAAGAATGAATCAATGTGAAATCTCAGGAAAAACTAATAACAAGAGAAATCTTACGTCATAAATTTAAGATAGAGGATGTAGGCATTTTCAATTTTGCCTTCGTCGAGATAAACCTGGGCCATTCTTACCATCTCGACACCTGATCGGAAATACCTGACAAAAATTAACAAGTTTAATCCAAGTACATTCGAATAACGAATAAAAGAAAAAGTGTTTCTTTATCGGCGTAAGTAATGGACCTACCTTCTCGGGGGAATGTTAGAATCGATGAGGATGGTAGTTGTATTTTTGGTGAGGGCTTTCAACCTTTCTTGGGGGTGAAGGATCTGTTCCATCGTTAAAAATAAATATGAAAATAATGGTAAAACAGCACAAAACCGCGAGAGGCGAAGTCATAGGTCGAGTAAAATAACCTGTTTAAATGTTGTTATCAAAACTCGAAACTAACGGGAAGGTAACACTCCCTGTGTTTTCTGTTTTCGTTTTCAGTCGGAGTCGTGATTCGTGAACTTTGTTGATTTGTTTGCGCTTATCGCCGCTTTTTGCCGACAGTGAATATTTGTTGTCGTTTGCGTTTGCAATTGCTTAGCTTCACAGATCTTCTGACCGATGATTACTTTTATGTAAGTATGAAGCGTTTTGTTCTCTAGTTGCATTAAAATTATAGTAATTGAAAGGTGTGTGTTTGTTTAGTATACTCAGCATGTTTCCTTTGGACTTTATTCTATTGTCTAACGTGGTAAAATGGATAGCTAGGAGAATGTATTTTAAATTTTTCGCCTCCGAATATCCTTCTCCTGTCGAGGATATTTCGGAGGACGGTCTCGGTTCGACTTGTAAAAAAGACGTGTATTATACTGGCACCGTTACAGAGATCCGCGACGATTACGCGTTCATAGACGGACGTTACACTTTTAGCACTTCTCAGATAGACAGAGATGTTTTTATCGGCAACATCGTCACTTGTGTTATTAATTCCGATACTAGATCCGGTCCGCTTAGCGATTTAACTATTATCGACATTCTAAACGATTATGACGAAAATTTAGACGCGACTCCATGTGTCAATTCAAAAGCCCATGGGGTTGTCGTGAAGAGACTGGACCGGATCTTCACAGTGTCTCCCGGACCTTTGGAATTCGATTTGGACCGAGTCACAACCAAGTTTATCCCTGAAGTAGGTGATTTAGTCGAACTTCTTGTGGAGAAGACAGAAGAGGACGAAACCAGAGTCGTCAAGATATTCCCTCGAGGCTACAAAGTCATCACTGGCACTGTGACTTCCTATGAAAATGACGCCGGTTTCATAAACGACTCTGTCGTTTTTCAGAAGCATCATTGCCGACCTAGGTACCAACCTCAAAAGGACGACCGTGTGGTTATGTCTGTGATTAGATGTCAAAACGGTAGCACACAGTTCAGAGCACTACATGTCAATCCACTGGCCGATAACAGGAAAACGAGGTATGACAATTCGCTTATCCCTGCCCAAAGCTTCTTCTCCAATCTTGTATTTCACCCTCAGGAAGTCATCTGTGTCAGTCTTGAGGAAACCAAGATAATCGACGCTGAACTCTGTAACAATTCAGATTCTAAGTACGACCTGATAAAACTCAAAGCTTACACCACTGAATCCCTGATAGAACTTGTTGAGCCAACCGACATAGTAATGTCAATCAAACCGAAATCAAAAGCAAAATTTAAATTCAAAGTCTGCTTGAAATATGTTGGTTTCTGCTCGGTAACTTTTGATTTTGTTTTTGAGGGGTTTATATTTACAGGCTCTTTAAATTTATTGGCTATAAATAAGACTAACGACTTTATAGTGTCTCAGTTAGAGGTGGATAAGAAGGAATCATCTACAAATGTACCCAAGGTAACAAGTTTTCCTAATGAATCTAGATCACGCTTTCCTCAGAAGTTTGCTAAACCTGGAAGACATTTTCGAAACCCGGTCAAATTTTTCCCTGTAAAATTAGGATTCTACGAACTTCCCGATCAGATATTAAGCATTATGAAGGACGGTGATCGAAGTCCCTCTGTAAAAACTGAACTGGTAGCCTACTGTCCTTGTTTATCGTCTCAGTTGAAGCAGGAAAATTACAAAATATACATGCACTGTTTACTTTATTTGGAAGAAATTTCCCAACTCGAGAAGGTCTCTAAGTTGGAATTGACTTGCGGTTTTGAAAAGAGGAATGATTTTTTGATTTTGAATGTTGAAGAAGAGTCGAATTTCACCATGTTACAAGCTGGAGATAGGATCCTGGCAAGGAAACCGTGGGATACGGAGGGAGACGTTTTCGAAGGAATCATCTGGCAAGCTCATCACAAGGAGCTCTTTATCAAATTCGACCGTAAGTTTCATGACAACTATGTAAGTCGTTCCGAGTATATATTAAACTTCAGTTTGAGTAGATCTCAGATGAGATTGAAGCACCAAGCTATAGATGATATCATGTATAATTTAGGAACCAGATGGTTGTTCCCAGACCAAACTACATTTTCTCCTCCGCTCATCATAAGAGTGGAAGATGAATCGGAAGAATGTGGTTCGGCATCCAACTTCAATAGTCAGAGAAGAAATACCAAATGGAACAGGCAAGGATCAGGTTACGGAAACCGTCAGCAGAAGTATACTTTAGAAAGTACTATTCCAGTTGAAAGGAAAAGATTCATAAAGTGGTTCAACAGCGATCTTAATGCAGAACAAAAATGCGCAGTAGTCAACTGCTTAAGAGCAGAATCAAGACCTTTCCCTTACATATTATTCGGGCCTCCAGGTACCGGAAAGTCCATGACCCTGATAGAATTGTGTCTACAGATCTACAAGCTAATTCCCGAGAGTAAAATCCTGCTTGTTGCTCCATCTAACAGTGCTGCTGATCAGTTATCTTTAAATCTTATTGGTTCCGGGTTTGTCGAAGATGTAGATTTTGTTCGTTTGGGCGGATTCCGTTATATAGAAAGTGGAAACGTACCTGACGGACTTGTTAAATACGTCTGCCTCCCAGTTCTAAATGACAATGACTCGGAGCAAGATGACACTAATAAAATAAACAGGTACATTCTGTCTGAAAAAAGAATTATCGTGAGTACCCTGGGAAGTATCGGAACTCTAAGGTCGATGGGTTTTCCTTATGGTTACTTCTCCCATTACATTGTAGATGAAGCCGGGCAGGTTATGGAACCTGAAAATCTTATCATCGCCAGTCTTATGAGTAAAGATTCTCAGATTGTTCTTGCAGGGGACCCTTTGCAACTTGGGCCTGTCATCTTTTCATCAATAGCCAAAAGATACGGACTCCATAGATCATTTTTACTCCGTTTAATGGATTTCAAACCTTACATGTTTGATAAAATCGGTTTTCCAGAATCTTATGGATACAATCCGAAATTTATCACTAAACTTGTGAGGAGTTATCGAGCTCTTCCTAAACTCCTAGAACTGATCAGCAACTTGTTTTACAGAGGTGAACTTAAAGCAATGGTAAACGAATCTAGCAGTAGAGAAGCGGCAATATACTCCAGGTTGAAAGAGATTTTTCCTATTGGTAGTGAAATACCGATTCTGTTCCACTCGGTTGCCGGGCGTGAAGCACTAGAGGACGGCTCTTTCTCATTCTACAACAACGAAGAAGTGTTTCAGATCTGCACCTACCTTTCACAACTTTATCGTCTCGGCATGGAATCCCATAACGTAGGCATCATCACTCCATACATAGCTCAAGTCAGAAGAATTATACAGTTTTTAGATTCCCTCAGTCTAGAAGTACCGAAAATCGGTTCGGTTGAAGAATTTCAAGGACAAGAAAAAGACATCATACTTTTATCAACTGTGAGGAGTTCAATCATCATCGACCCTAATGTAAACCAAATGACTTTTGTTTACAGTCCTCAGAGAATAAACGTAGCCATATCCCGAGCCAAATCAGTTCTTATTATTGTTGGTAATTCCACTACTTTAAGTAATGATGAAGTTTGGAGGAATGTCGTTCAATATACTGTCAAGCATAATTCATTTAGAAGATAGAGTTTTTCTATTTAAAAAAGAATGTCGCATGTGCTATAACTACAGGTAAAAATAAATTTAAGCAGGTGCCTTAAAACTCATCAGACAAGAAACAACGAGTTTTTTTGTGAACATCACTTATTTGATTTCCAAATTAAATAGACCATTATAGGAGGGAGAAAGAAAATAGGAACTTGTACTGACCAATGAGAGAGTTGCACACATTATCCAATTCACCTGGGATCAAGCTTGTATTGGTAGTTTTATCACCATTTAAGTCTATTGGAGTAACGATTGATGTTTCACTTGTTTCACTTTGTTTTTACCCTTAAATTTAAAGTGAATTTAAAATTTAAGTGAAGTTACTTTAAAGTGAATCTAAAACAAAAACGCATAGTTTTTTTTTGTCTTATTCATAAGATGTAAGTGACTTTAATTTGAAATTGTCTTATGAGTATCTTTAAATTTATTTTTATTTTCTAAACTTTAAACATAATCATAAAAATTAACTAAATTTTTAAAGTCTATAGGGATTAATTAGAAAACTAGTACTTCAATTGATCCATGACAATATTTCACCTCCTTTTATTGCTTTCATCCGACATGACCCAAATTGCCATTTTTATTTGTTTTTTAACTTGTTGGCATTGAAAACTACACCCCCCCCTCCTTACTCTCCCCTAAGATATTAAATTTTTGAAAGTGGTGGCTTTTTTTCTAGTCAATCACTGGCACGTGCACCCTCGGCAATTTTCTGATTTGGAATTGTGCCCTTGTAGGCAAATAGGTTGCCGACCTCTGCACTAGAACAAACTTTTAGGCAATCCAATTTTTTATATACGTTCTAAATTCAGAACTCTTTATAATGAATATACATGTCATGTTAACAAACACATCTTAACACAATCACTTTACACATGTGTAATCAACATTAACACAATGGGTAGCTGTGTGCTTAGCATATTTGTAACTTTTCAAAACCATAAATCTTAACACTAAACTCTGACATATCTGATTAGGTTAGCCAAATTATCGAAGATAATTTGACTAATTTTGCTTCTATTATAAAATATATTATATTAGAAAGCAACATTGTATTTAAAAGAAATTACATTAATATTGCTTGTTGTAACTTTCAATAAAGCCTCATTTACACAGTGATAGTTATATCATGATAGAATTATCATGTCTGTCATTGTGACAGTATACTATATGTAATTTGAATTATTTAAAATTTAATCTTTCGGTAGTAAGAAAACTACCAAAAACTTAAAAATTGAACAGTATACTATCATGAAGGTGTACAGTCTACACTCATTTTTGAGACAGGTGTTGACAGTTTATTAAAACTCAACAAAAAGTATGTCAAAACAATTAGTTTTAAAATATATTATAATTTATGTATTGTGGAATACTTAGATGGTAGTAAATAACTAAATATACTGTATATAATATGGAGCAAGATATTGTCTCAGATCTATTAAATTCTTGTCTCCTAGATCTGTTTTCATGTGATAATAGGCACCAGAGATCTTGTAACTGTCGAAAGAGTACTCTGATGCTGCTATAGTTCTTTGATAGTACTCTCAACTATTTTGTCTGACGAGATAGTGTGATAATTGATAGTAATGCTTTGACTGTTTCTATATGGCTTATAGTCATCGGTGGTAATCTTTTTGACAAATTTCTATTAATATTTTGTTTTTATTTAAATAAAATTACTATTTTAACAGAGTTTACTATATTTGTTTTTTTAAATGTATAAAAAATGTTATCTATTTAAAAATTTAAAATAACTTTATTTTTAACTTAGAGAGAGAAAACACTTTATTTACGAGAATAGTAAATGGGTGGGCTGTCCTTCTTTTTTAAAAAGGATTGCTAATAAACACAGCGTACTAATCAATCGGGCTGACATCTTTATAGGATAATGTAGTATTTTTTAAAACAATATATATAGAAGTGTAAGTAAATCTACAGTTTTTTTAAAAAAAAAAACCTAAGTCCTAAATTAAATTCAAACATTAAGGTATGTTCAGGTACATGAAAATAAAGTAATATATAGATAACATAACGTAATATAGTTAAAATTTTAAAAAGTGAATAAAAGAAACATTAATTTTTTAAAAAAAATGTAAACAATGGAAACAATAATAACAATTTAAAATAACATTAAATGACAATAACAAAATTTAATAAATGTGGTGGCTTATGATACCTAAAGAGTCCAATATAATGTTTTCTCCTAGGAGTTTTAGGATTTCAATGTTGATATTAAATTTTTCAAAAAATATTTTTGTCCTTAAAGGTATTGTACCCCGTGCACCGAACCACAGACCGTAGACTTCATAATTCCTCTCCCCATGCACCTCTCGAAATTTTTCCTTATAGTATTCAATGCACTTGCTATAAATTCCTACTTTCTCTTTGTGCACATTTTCCGCCTGCTCAGGATCATTGCTTTCAAATCTTATGGTAGGGTCTATTATGGAAGCAGTCTTGTTGTCTGGGTGGAAAGCTAAGATGTCTGAGTAGCGAGTAGATCCAGTAGAGTCTACTGCGTATACTTCGTCGTAGCAAGTGTACCCCTGTTTTCTCAGCTCGTCGGAGATGGAGTTCTTCACATGATGGTGACGACGCGTGATCAGTAGCATGTTATGCGGACATTTGCCCAGCACATGGGCTGGTGTTTCGTTCTCTCTGCCACATCTGCGGCAGAGGGGTCCAACATTTCCTGATACTACACCGCTATTTCCTAATAATATGTTTGTTATGTAAGTCATTACAATATCTTGAGGGGCCATTTCAAGCTATGATATGTGTTATAGGTGGCTAATGTTTAGTGGGGATATTTCAAGCTATATGTGTGTTAATTTAGTTTTTACAATGTTGATGTTGCGTATCTGGAAAACTCTTTCTAAAAACCTGATATACTCTATCAAAGCCCAGTTAATCTACGACAGATGTAAATGCCCAAGATTCACAAAATCTACCTGTACACAGCTGTGTCTCAAAATAAGACGGAAAATGGTAAATGTATTAAGAGAAAACTTATGAAATAAAGAAGTATTCAGAATTAGTGCATTTTTAATCAATCTACAGAAAAGACTATTATATGTGCCAGTTTTTTTGTTTTTTTTTATTTCTATACATGATGCCCCAGATACGCTACATCAAGCCTAAAATGGCATTTTCAAGCAATATAATATATGTCTTCATTCTTCATATTATGTGTGTTAAATGAGTTTCATAACCTGTGATAATATATTCATTAGCACAGCCATACTTTAATTTTTTATTGATTATTTTCATTGTTTTAAATAATTATTTGTATGATCTTTTATTTGTATATGTGTTAGTACCTAATTTCTTCATTGTATTATTATTTTATTTTTTTTTTTTATATTAATAATAGAACTTTAGGTAAGACTTATGGGCGTTACGAGTTGTGACTTACTCAGATTGACCAACCTAAATGAGGAAAAAAAATAAAGCCACTAAGCACGGGGGCATGGGTAGGCCAGTGACATTTTTGTTTGCCCAGTTGGTCTGATCTTCTAGAATTTAAAATCCTGACCTCTCATTGGCTCCTCATCCCAATTTTTTTCCAAATATTCCCGTGCTGTCAAAAGTCACAACTCTTAAAGCGCATATTTGATTTTGCCATGTACAGTAGGACCTTGCTTACACGACCCTCAATAACACGACAACCTCAATTACAAGTGCAATTTTCAAATCCCTTGAGATTGCCATAATATATAATGTTAAATTAACCTCTATAACGCGACTATTATTATCCAAACAACCTCAATAACACGTTTTTTTTTTCCAATTCACAACATAACTCAGAACCTCTATAACCAGACGTTNGCCAGTTTTTTTGTTTTTTTTTATTTCTATACATGATGCCCCAGATACGCTACATCAAGCCTAAAATGGCATTTTCAAGCAATATAATATATGTCTTCATTCTTCATATTATGTGTGTTAAATGAGTTTCATAACCTGTGATAATATATTCATTAGCACAGCCATACTTTAATTTTTTATTGATTATTTTCATTGTTTTAAATAATTATTTGTATGATCTTTTATTTGTATATGTGTTAGTACCTAATTTCTTCATTGTATTATTATTTTATTTTTTTTTTTATATTAATAATAGAACTTTAGGTAAGACTTATGGGCGTTACGAGTTGTGACTTACTCAGATTGACCAACCTAAATGAGGAAAAAAAATAAAGCCACTAAGCACGGGGGCATGGGTAGGCCAGTGACATTTTTGTTTGCCCAGTTGGTCTGATCTTCTAGAATTTAAAATCCTGACCTCTCATTGGCTCCTCATCCCAATTTTTTTCCAAATATTCCCGTGCTGTCAAAAGTCACAACTCTTAAAGCGCATATTTGATTTTGCCATGTACAGTAGGACCTTGCTTACACGACCCTCAATAACACGACAACCTCAATTACAAGTGCAATTTTCAAATCCCTTGAGATTGCCATAATATATAATGTTAAATTAACCTCTATAACGCGACTATTATTATCCAAACAACCTCAATAACACGTTTTTTTTTTTCCAATTCACAACATAACTCAGAACCTCTATAACCTAGACTTGAAAATCCCGCCCATTAATCTTGATAACACCACCCTCAACAAAAATAGCACCTCGATAACAAGACTGTTTCCTTAATCCCCTTGAGACACTTCTTATCGAGGTTCTGCTGTATAAGGTCATATTATTATAAATCTAAAACCCATTTTTAAAGTCAACTCAAAATAACCATTTTTGAATCTTTTACTTTTTTCTTTCTCATATACCCAGTATGTATATTGTATATATACAATGTAGATGAGAATTTTATTATTATTATTTACAACAGGTATAAAAACCTTATAAGAGAAATACAAACGCTTGATTTTTAACAGTTTGGAACATGGAATATGCCATGGAACTAACTAAAAATTAAAAATATTTAATAAAACCTTCATGCCAGGTCTAGTGAATTATTATCCTGTTATAATTACCTTCTTATACTGTTAAAAACAAAGCCCTGATCCAGATTCATAGGTTTGTTCCAAGTTCCAACCTAGTAGAGAACCGTCCAAGGAATTGTTATGGGGAATGGATAAAAACCGTTCCAACCAGACTTGGTACTGTCTTGAAACTGTTCTTACCTACGTATGGATTGCTTCGAATCATTTAATAAAACTATCTTTAGCCAAAACTACATGGCTATGTACTACAAACTGGTACGATCTATGTGTAGGTTAGAACTGCTTTCATCCATTTGGCATGCCTGTGGTGATCGTGTGCAAGTATCGATTTGAAGAGATGCTCATCATTTTATCAGGATAACCTTTGTGGTTAGAGACTTAAAGCAAATGAAAAATGGGGTTTATTTCCCATATTTGTTGTATAATTTGGTTGACTTTCTCCTGTTTTCTTTAAAATACATTTTTACGATTTAATTTGATGTAATTTTGTTCTCAAAGAACTACTAAATTTTAACCTGTGATATATTATTATTTTTTTATTACAATTATTTTTAAACCTTTGTAAC